>BMAO01004897.1:0-61730 GCA_019973975.1 Trichonephila clavata
TTTATTTATTTTTATTTACTTCTATTTACTTCTTTCTAAGATTTGTATAAAAGGAAAGTGGATTTAATAATAATGTATGGCCAATTTATTAAAAAAAATATATAATTGAATATACAGTGATTTCACGTTTAACTTTATTTCTCATTAATTTATTTTAGGTACCTTTGAAGTAAAATTGCTTCCTGTTAAAAAAAATAACAATGTGTTACCAATTAGACAATTAGAAGAAACCGACGTATATTTAAATATAATAGTGCACAGAAAAAAATTAAAATATTATTTTTAATGAACTTTAATAAGAGTAAATACAGTTTTAAATTAAGTTTAATTTAAACTATCGTAAAAATAGGAATTTTAAATTTTAGAACTCTTAAGAAAAATTCCATAGTAAAATTTACCATAACGCATAAAATTCAATTACTAAACATCGTCATCATATTAACAGAGATATATAAAGAAAATAAACTTAGGTAATTTCCTTTAAAATTTGTAAACATGCAGCTATACCAGCAAATCTCAAACTTTGGAGTGATCACCCCTTAAATGCGCTTTATTCTTAAGTGGGAGCTGGAAGCTTAGCAAAAAAGTTAAGAATAAAGATTTAAAAAAATTATTAACTTACTGAAAGAAGCAAAACAAATGCATTCTAACATAATTAAAAGTAAATACACGTCGCATGTTTATTGCAATCCACTACGTTATAAACATTAAAAAGGAAAAGTAACACAATGTTTTCCTTTTATTAAAAGTAATTTACTTGAAATTTATACAGCTTAAGAGTAAAGTGTATACAATTTGATATTTGACTTAATAATTTGTATCATTCATAATTAAGACCGTATTGTACCTTTAGCACCTAATTACATTATTATTACATTCTATAATTGTTATTATATGTAGGGATGGCGATGAAAATTATATTTGCAACTTTAGTGACAAACATTGAAAAATTAAGAACATAACAACCTCAGATCGTCATACAAGAACTTCATAATTTATATTGCAATGCTTTTTTTAAATGCGAATCTTTTTTAGATTGCAATACCTTTTTAGGTTACATAACATTCCCATAAGTGCTAAAAAAGCAATGGATATTTTAAGCATAGAAATTATGCATATTATAATTAAAACCATTATTTTACCGTTTATAGTTTGTAGATAGGAGTTTTGGAATTTAATTTAATAACACAAAAACGTAATTAATTATTTATGATTGCGTGAAGCATAACATTATTATTTCCATTAAACTTGTGATGCCAGTTTCTTTATTTTATTGAATTTATGATATTAATTAAATCACACACACACACAAAATACAGAAATAATGTGATGACATTTAAAACTAGCTTTTATTTATATTTTTTCCTTTTAATTTCTAAAATCCGAAAAACAATTGCTTTGAACTTTTGCTCAAATAATTGCTTTCTTGTCCCTTATTTTACTGGCCAAAACAAACAAATAAAAACGAAATAGAATATTCGAATCCATTTCATGTAACAAAATGCGATCATGAGGCTTAATATTATATCGAAAATTTGCAATAAAATATATTCTCAAACTTATAAAATTGTTCTCAGGAAAAGTATAAATGAATGGTAATTTACCGGAATTTGAACACCGGTAATCCTCCCAATATAAACCTATCGGGGTAGTTTGTACTACAAAAAGAAAACGAAACGATTAAGAATGTAACTGAAATGATTCATTCTTTAAAAAAACAAGAAAAATAGTACTTAATTGATACATGCTGAAAAAGAATGTAGTTACTAATGAGCTGGTAAGATTTTCTTAGAAAACGCATCAAGGGAAATAATAAAAAAGGACCTATCTTATAGCCCTTTATAAGAAAATTCAAGATTGCTATATATATATATATATATATAAAGGCCATTTTTTTATCTTTTTCTTCCCTTTTTATAAAGAAACGATGCAAGAAAAATATGTTCAATAATTTCCATGTAGTAAGAGTAAATACTAAAAGTAATTCTTATCTTAAAGTAAATTTAAAGGGTTGCTGAAATTAAGGTAAAATAAATGACAAGCAAAGGGAATTAATTTTTAATGTAAATTTTTAAAATGTTTTGAACTGAGGTTTTGCAATGCGAAGAGCTATATTTTTGAAAAATTAGTAATCAAAATGAAATTTACTGCAAATTTTTCAACAACAAATATTAATCTCTTGAAAAAAAAAGAAGAGCTTTACTACTTTTCTTTCTTTTGTATATATTAACGTCTTACGTTTGAAGAAAAATTACACTTATCTTTGGCACAATCATCTTATTAATACATCGCATGGAAATGATAATATATTACGATTAGTGAAAAAATGATTTGATTGCACACTTGCCCACACTGCTTAAACGTGCTTCGATTCTGAACAGTTTAAAAGATTTAGATAAAAAGTATATTTGTTCAAGAACTTTGAGTTTTCTTATGATTTTAGCGTTTATTGTAATCATTATTGTAAATTTAGTTTTTTCATAAACAAATATTAGTATTAATGTATATATAATCTTAAGTGTTAATAATTATTCACGTATAAAAATGCTGGTGGCAGTTAGTAATATGTGATGCGGTTATACTTTTTCGGAAGATAATTAAAAAAAAATGAAAGAAAAAAATTAGAAGGGCAAAATATTTTATTTCCTAAGGCTTTGACGAAATCAACAAGGCACAAATATCGCAATACAAATATCAACATAATTAATAAATTGCGACATTTTTTTAAAAATTTACTTAAATTTAAGTTCTCAGCTGAATGAAATAGTTCTCTGAAATGATGCTAAACCTAAATTTTTCAGTCTATTTTCTATACACACAGGTGTAAGAAATTAAGAGAATTTTCAGACTTGATTGATTACCTCTAGAAGTACTGGCCCGAATTTAATGAAATTTGATATATATATATATACTTTGATATAATACAAAACAAATAGCCATCTACAACTGCAATACACACGCATGATCTTGTGCGACACTCGTTGGAGTTGGAAGGAATGAAACAGTGGTTTCACTATAAACAAAAGAAATGGGTTAATAGGGAGTATGACCCCTATTACAGCTATACATGCCTCGCAACGTGATGTCATACTTGTAATAAGGCAGTTAATCAGTTCTTGTGGCAATTGGTCTCAATCGTTCTGAAACTCTGTTTTCATTTCCTGGATGGTTCTCGGTGGGTGTTGGAAGGTGCAACATTCGTGTGCGTCCAAGACATGCTCTGAAGGCTTGAGGTCTCCAGACCTGACTGGCCGATCCTACGGTGAATATCCTCACTCTCTAGAAATTCATTGACCAGAAGAGCTCTAGGTGGCCTCGCTTTATCGTCCATTAAAAGGAACTCGGGCCCACATGCCCCCCTGAAAAGAAAAACATAAGGCTCCAAGGCGCCATTTCTATACATCGTACCAGTCACAGATATGGAGAGTATATACAGCCATCCACCATGATGCATTCCAAGACCATTAAACTTCTCCCACCATAACTGTCGATTTCTTGGACATTGGAGGGTAGGTATCGGGTCCCTGGTTCCCCCCATATGAACGTAAGTTGAGAATCGGTGTTTAGGCTGAAACGGTACTGATCGGTAAACATTGATTCATACTCCAATCTATATTTTAGGTGCACCAGGCTAAACGGACACTACTGCTCGTGGTCAGGAGCCGGACGACAACATTATGTCTTCTGGCAAACATCTGTCTTTCATGAAGTCTTTTTGAGACAGTCACACTGAATACACGGGTTCCTGTAGCTGCATACAAGTAACGAGAGAACTAAGAAGCTGTAGCCCCTTTGTTACGCATCGCTATAATCGACAAATAGTGATCTTCTCTGGCTGTCGTGGCTATTGGACGACCTTGCCCAGACTTTTTCGAGATGGATCCAGTATCCGGGAACTGTCTCCATAAGTTACACTCGACGCCGGTCGTCAAATTGAAGTTTCTACCAATCTGGGCATGTCATTGTTCTCCTTCGAGCCTCCCAACAATGCGCCACATCATTCCATCATCTAAATTTTGGTTGTTACTCATTTTTACTGTTACAAGGTGAATTACACCGATTGCTTCAAAATAACAACAAGAATTTTCCAAGGTGTTCTGACGAACGAAATACGTCTTAATTTACACGCACTTATAAAGCCTGCTTTTCTGCTGCCTCTGCCTACCCGCATACGTACGATTAATTATTTGCCGTACAAGAATTGTAATTTTATCTAGAAGCAGTGGTTTTTCATTCATTTAATTTTTTTTCACGCGGTTGAATAAAATATGAAAATTGTCTTAATTCTTACATGTAATTATTCTTAAGAAAATCATTGTTCCGACAAACAGAAGGAAGAAAAATAGGCATAGCATATAAAGTTTGCGCAGAGTAGCTAAAACATAAACTTCAGACACATGAAGTTGACTGTCTCAAATGTGAAAATTTCCTGCCAATCTCTACCTGAACAAACACTTCTTTAAAGAGAAAAAGCTTCAATAAAATCATCTTTCTAAAATCGATTTAAATAATAAATTTCTTTCATACGAGAGCCATAAAGAATCGATTTCTCTCTGAACTGTGAAGTACATTTTAAAATACTCTCATACCACCGCAGACAATATTAAGCATATTTAAAACTTATAAGACTGTATAACATGAGTGCACAAACACTTTAAGAGTAAAAAAAAACTTACTTTATTTAGTTCATATGAATTTTGATTATGAAAACCAAATTTGTTTTCATAACTTTGATGCTAATATTCAGAAGCTAAGGAAAATGCAATTTTTGATATACATGCCAAAATGAAAGGCTCGAGCAATTAACCTAAGTATTAATTGGCCTAGTGTTAAATCCTTTACGATTACGTTATTGAGACGTTTGGTTTATTGTTTACCAATTTTGCACTTTTGAAGCTGCATTAAGCTATTGATTTCACACATTGCAATTATGAACATTGGTCAATTGGCAAAGGCTACATTTGAGCTGGCTATTAACTCTGAATATCGGCACCCATCCAATAATATTTAAGTGTTATGTTCTGAATGTGTTTCATTTAAAGCCGCATAGTTATGATTACTAGCATAAGTTTTCTAATTAGTTCCAGAAATAGAAGAAAATAATCAGCATCTGGAAAAATAACTATTTTTCTAGAAACAACTCATTCGCGAATTTATCTAACTTTTGATACTCATCATACTGATATAGGTTAAATACGTTGAGTTTCAAAGTCTGTATGTGGTGTGGAAGTTAAGACAATGGGGTACCAGTTCAGGTGTACCCCTCATCATTTTGTCGAGACTCAGAATTACGACGTTTGTCTCCAAAAGCCCTAAAGTTGCTTTAAAATGTGACACTAATAGACTCTCATAAGGCTTTGCAAATATAGAACTATTGCTCTCAATATTTAGAGTGAAATTTTGGAAATGTATACAGAGTCTTTTTACAAAGTCTCTTGACCAACACTATGTTTAAAATACTGCACCATCTTACGCCTCCCTAAGTTAGCTTTTTATATCAACCGTGATATTCAAACATGTTTCTGCAGATATGACACTCTGATAGCGAAATTGTTGTCAATCCTCCTAATAGTTCTAAAGCAATTAAACTCTACGTTCATGTTTCACGTTCTGTCTTTCATGTTGAGCTTATCGCTATTGAAAAGATTTAAGCACTTACTATCAAAACTAACTACTAGAACGCTTTCTATTTTATAAGCAATATAGCTCTCTTTTATATTGGCGAGTTTGTTGATGGTCGATGATTATTTGAAGGCTTTTATGTTTCTCATAAGCTTAAATAACTGTATCTACTTGAAGGCATTCATATTAAATTTCAGTGGATTTTTTCTTTTGCTAGTTGTTAATATCTTCAATTACTTAAAAAAATATCAATGCAGTTAAATATTATTCAGATTTCTTTGAATTCTACATATATTAGTCACCTCATCTTTAATGGTATTTTGCTACTGCACATGATAAGGCAGTTTATAAAAGATACATCTGACAAGACGGTTCTTTTAAGGTTTGTTATTAGAAATCTGTAGAAATTTATATTGTTCCAAAATATTAGTGTAATTTGTTTGCAATAATTTACACAATTTTATTTGTTTAATTCAATAAATGTTTTGTACTCATAAAAAGTATAATATTCTTACTGAATTTTCATAATAAAATAAACATGTTATATGTTTGGGATATTTTCAAAACCAGCGAGTTGCGATGTATCTAAAATGAGCGAATACGAGATAAATTTAACATTTGTATCTTAAATGGGGATGTGAACACCAACCTTTTACATCTCGCACTCTTAAATTTGAAACAGACTTCGCTACTTGTCTCGTTTGAGGTAGATTTTCGCTTTATCATTAGTTTAATTTTTTTTTCTAATTCCTGGACTCCAGTAAAATTATATAAACATTATTTTAAAAAATGATATATATTTAATATAAGTTTTTTTTCAAGTTATAGGTCCCCCCTCTCTAATAAATAGTGATTTCTTTAATATCAAATAAAACCAGTTCAATTGAAGAAACACATAAAATGATGTTATGTGTTGTGTAGTGTTACATAGTTCATATATTTATTTTATACATTAGTATAAATATTTTCAGTGCATCAGTTAGAGAATGTTAAGCAATGAACATTGTACAGAAAAATTGATGAGTATTGGAACACATTAAAAAATAATTTCGACTACCATCCCCATTACTTTGAAATTTTAATTAAACATTTTTGAATAATGGATATTCCCAACGATTCACATAGATAAAACAAGGTAAAAAAAAGGGAGAGAAAAATTTATACCTTTTAGTTTAAAAAATGAATGAATCTAAAAGGAATTTTTTTTTTGTAACTTTTCTTATATTCTCAGAATTTTTGTATACATGCTTTTCAAAATAGTTTTCATATGATCTAAATACAGCATTGATTGACAATCAGGTCCAATTATTTCAAACCTGTGAATTTGGAATAATCTTTTTGGGACAAATTTCAATACCATATTCAATCTATTGTTATTCTGATGAAAATTTTAAAAAAAGTAGATTATTACATTAATGTTTTAAAAAAATCTCAAGCAATAATAACATACTCTTTTCACAGACAAATTTCTCAACATTATGTTCATTTAGGATTCCACAAGTTCACATCATAATCCTTTTTGGATAAGATCGCCTTTTTGAGGTTTATTACGTAACTTTTTCATTTAACATAATTGATCTTCATCTAATTTTGTGGTAGGGAAATTAGGAGGTAGGGTGTGGTGTGATAGTTAGGAGAGGGGATGTCAGCTCAGGTGTCGTCCGCGTCACTTGACAATAGTTGAAAATTACGCGGACCGTCGCCAAAAGCCCTCGTTTAGCTGAACAATGCGACGTTAATATTCACTTACTCCCTTAATTCAATTGCTATTCATCTAAATCTGTCTATGTTCAGTATTCATTTTTTCTAATAACTGATGACCCGTACAGGACAAAGATTGAAAATCATAAATAGAAAAGAACATGCACAGTTATTTTTCGCCTAATACATAAGGACGAAAAAATCCAAACTATTGCCATTAAACCATATATTTCAAAAAGAAACATAATAGTTGTGAAATACATTTCCACTGTCTGGAATACACTATATTGATTTCGTCCCATGCTTACGTATATCATCTCTATATTTTTGAAGAAAATTCATCAAATCAGTATTTCGCGAAATACATTCGCTACGTTTTATTTTTTAAAGCATGATAGCCTAGCTTTCTGCCTTCCCTGTATTACTACACGTTTGTAAATCATTGTACCAATTCATAATTCCTTCGCCATGTATATAACACAGATGGTAACTGAATGACAAACACAAAAACACTCTTTAAAAAGTCTGGTAAAAAGTCTCTACTTAATTTCCCTATGCTTCTTTTTTAAGTCTGCTTATATATATATACGAGCCCACAGTGCATTCGAAATATATTGTTGACCATCCAAAATATAGCATGAAAATGACAAGATATATTAAATTGAAATTTAGTTAGGGACAACAAACAAAGCAAGAGGGATTAAAAAAGTATCTTCCAAAAGTTGTCATGGGCAAGGAAATCAATACTTAGTGTTGTTTCAAAAGCTTTCATTTATTTTCAAAGAATAGGTTTTGGAAGCCTTGTTTGAGTATTGATGCAAAAGCTTATGACTTTGAGACAAATATTATAGTAGCAATTGCCCTCTTGCGGACAATATAGAGTGCGGTAAAAGCCATGTATACCCATACACCAATTGTTGTGCAACATATTATATTTGTTTTGCTATGGTTCCTTAGACGGTGTGATCCATCACTATCGAACAATAAACTTGTCATCGTGTGCAGCGTGGCGATACGGTTGTTGCAATCATTGCCATCAGTCAATCGTTCTTCCCTGTATCCATCGGTTACATGCTCGCATCATTGTTGCTCAGGATTGCTCGATAAGATCACATACTTTTCAGTGAGGAATATTCCTCATTCTTTGTAGGCAACACACCTCAATCGGTTGAACTCAGAAATATGATCGACTAACGTCCATTTTTATTGGGGGGGGGGGGGTATACTGAATTTTTTTCAAAGAACGATGGAACAAAAAAATGACATTCCATTATTTGAAAATACTAATTCGGTTCTCCATTCTATAGCACTTAACACGGTTAAGGAAACTGATAAATGATATACGTCAGCGCTGAAATGTTAATTACACATCTACAAACAAAATCGTGGTTACGCAAAGAGAAACTGTCACGATTTTTGGATTCTGAATTCATTGGCTTGTACATAGGAGAGCCAATAGAATATAAACGGAAAGTACTGACAATAATTTTACGCCTGTAGGCATAAAATTGAAATAATCATTTTAAAATGTCATTTTATGCTGAAATTATAACAATTATGTTTTTTTCAAGTTTTTATGTTATCAATGTCTATTGAAAACTGAAATATATAAACTAATCTTGGATAATTTATCTTAGCAAGCTAGTATCTGGAGTAAAATAAAATTAAAAGTAGCTTGATAATTTAAATTTAACCCATAACCTGTAATAAATTCATTTTCTTTAAATTTAGTTAACCAGAATACATTTATTTTTAACGTATAATGTAAGATCATTCAAAACAAAATAATCTGAGATTTAATTATTAGTTTTTATGCAAGAAGTTAAAATTTACATGTTTTTAGTTTGGTTTAAATATGTAAAATGTATGAAATGCATTTAGAGGTAGTATGCAGATGAACACTGTTTTTCAATATCTGTTGTAAAATGTAGTAAGTTTTCTTTCAAGTAGGTGTTATAGTCAAGTAGGTGTCAAAAATTGTATTTGTGATTCAAGAATTTTAAATAAGATTAAAAGTGAAATAAATATACAACAACAAAATAAAATTTTGTATTCATGAACTTTTTTCTATTCGAAGCAGTATAAGTATGTAACAATGAATTTTAATCAAATGAAAATTAGACACATACAATTGTTTAAAAATTCAGCATGTGTTATTATTTTTCATAAAAATGATGATTTACATTTAGCATTTATTGCGGAAAGATTATGTAGAGACAAAACGATTAATGTGGTAAGTAACTTATAGCAATTCATCCTTAAAGCTCTAACTAAATAGCTTTGTCTGACTGAAATATAGAGAGAAGGAAAGAAAATAAAAGAAACAAATGTGCATTCTTAGACAAAATGACTTCCTCGCAGTTGGATTATGAGCCAAATAAAGAACTAGAATAGTCTCCGAAATAAGCATAGAATGTGTTGTGCTTTGCAGTAGAATCTAAATTGCCTCAATAAGAATATAGGGTAAAGCAGCTGACATATATATCTGTTTTTGCGCAATATTGAACTGGATGATCTGCATGGTATACGAGGAGTATGCCTTTTATGACTTAGCTCACGAATGTAGTATTTAGATTAAATTTAACTGAGATACACTGTTCGGAATAACGTTGTATTGATTTTCGTAACCCTCAAGTAAGAGCAGTTTTGTATAAAAGCAAACATTTGATTTATGTTGGATTAGTTAGTATGTTATATATATATTAATGTATTAGTATATAGTATATTTCTATGTATAAAATCAGACACACACATATAGCTATAAAATTTTAATGTTTTGTACAGGATGATTGAATATTAAAGCAAAAACGTAAACAAATATTGGAAACACAGAAATATAGGTATAACTTTAATAATTTATGTATAAAAGCGGGATTTATACTCATATATATATATATATATACATACATTAATATATATATACATACATATATATATACGTGTGTGAGTGTTTGCAAGATTCATAAACATATATTACAGGTGATGAAAAAATAATATTTCATAATTTACAAGAATACATTTGGTTTTCTTGAAATTCATTTCCTCAAGTGCTGCATTAAGTGTAATATGATTAAGGTTTTAATAAACAGTGGAAATTCTACTTCAATTTAAAATGTGGAATTATAAGGGGTGACCCAATGTAATATAGGGATACGCGGGGAAGGGGTTGTTAACTAAGTCCACTAGTTAGTTAAAACACGTTTATTAGCAAAACAAGCATTTACATACACCACTAGAGAACTAATATTTAAAATAGAATCCAAAGGGATTGGAGCGCACATGCTCGTACGTCTTTAAAGTTCCTGAGCATGATCATTACTGAAGATTGTTCTAGACGCTAGAGGCATGAAACACTTTCTACTATTAATATGGGAGTAGTGTTAGAGCAAAAGGTGGTTACAGAATTAAATATGGTTTGTAATATTACATTCAATACAATTTACATTTGTGTCATTTTTGCATTGAAAATTGGGATCATTTATGCGACAGTGCTTCTCAAACTTTCAATGTTTCCTACCCAATTTGTATTCATACTTTCTATTGCGCCTCCTATCATTCAAAAACAAGGAATTGAATTCATTAATAATGTACTTTGATGCCAATACTACAATACGATTTTAATTATAAACCGTACAAATTAACCAGATAAGAATTAAAATATGTGCAAAAGTTTGTATAGGACAAGACCATGGATAAACTAACTTATATTAACTTAGCCCATTAACGTCGTTATGCAAAATGATATTTTTTGAAGCATTTTGAATGTATTCATGAAGATATGGTGGTTGAATGATTGTTGCTTGGAGAAAGTTAATTAAACACAAATTTAGAAAAATAAGACTTAAACACACACTTTGAAGTAAAAGAGTATACAGCATTTGCGCCGTTTTTAAATACATAACAATTTGTAAAATAAAATAATTATTTAAACTAGCTGTTAGTAAAACTTAAATAATGATGCAAAACCAAACTTACTTTAAAATTTTTAAAATTTTAATAAAGAAAAAAAAATTAACCCGAATACATGGAATCTTAAACATATATTTTAAAGAATTTCATACTGCAATATGTTTAGCATTTTGAAAAGTCATTGAAATACAATATATATATATCATCCAAAAGTTATAAAAATATGATACAGTAAAAGCTATTATTTAAAAGAAATTTGAATTGACTCTCCCCGAAGCAGTTTTATTAGTCCGGCACCATGTGCTGCAGATACGTTTGTTCCGGTTTCCTTGTAGGAAACAATCAATTGATTATCAAATTTTTAGTTTTCTTCTAAATAAATCTTTAGAACATCTATTAGAGTAACTGTGTTGAGGATGTGCTTAAAATATATTTTGCAATTTTTGGATTCTTTTATTGAATAGGGTTCAATTATTATACACACGTACATTATCTTTGAGACTAATAGGCTTGTAAAAATTATCTACGCAATTGAGTATTGACTCTAAAAAAATTTCAAATTAAATGATAAGGAATGTTAAATTACCAAGATTATTTTAGGGATGATCTCATTTTCTTGTAAATTTAAATAAATACTTTTCTCACATTTTATTTAGATTGAAAAAAGGATAAACTTCCCTAATCTGTTGATCTACTTTTATACGCAGCAAAATAATTTATTTCTTGCTGTAATCTTCTTTTATCTGTGCTTTGTCTTCCACGATACTTACTCGGTAAAGAGTTTTATGGATTGATCTTCGAAGATCTTCTAGTCGATGCAATAAAATATTTCCCATTAATGGCCAAAAAAGGGTTGTAAACGTGTCTGTTTTATTACGACACTGTTGCTTTGTTACTTACGTCTTCTTAACTGACGAAATATACTTGACATTTAAGTACTTTTGGTGTAAGACTAAAACATTATTTTATATAATCAGAGATTATTTGTGTGCACTGAAATTTTAATTTTAAGGTATTTGAATACATGCATCAAAATTTCAAAGGAACGAAAAGCATACACTATTATTTTTACATTTTTAGAGCTAATATACAACAATTTCAAAAATTGTAATTATAAACGACGTACAGTGTATCTCCCCCACCCCACTCCACATATATAATCTCATGTCAAAATTTAACATCACAAACATATTATTCGCTATAATTTTAAAATGTCTCCAGTAAAAATCATAGAATTTGTATTTTATATATCTAAAAAACGAATCCAAATATCAGCCTTCAATTTGGAAAAAAATATGTTATTTAGCTTTAGTTTCTCCGAAACTACTGACTTAAGACCGTTCACACATAAGGAAATTGTTCCTCTAGTGATGTGAATAATGTATTAAAACGAACAAGTTATGATTTTTTCAGTGAGAATGACCTCATGATCGTTTAGATGATTCCTTGAGATGAAGAGTCTTTAGAAGGCTTGAAGCTGACCGTTTCAATCGGAGTTGGCTGGATGGTTACAAGGAACCCGATTGTGATCTCATGGTTATGGATTCAATCCCAAGCAAGCTCTACCGTCAACAAGTAAGCCAGTCAATATCATCACAGATCATTGCCAATTTCACAGGATTGCTACTTATCGATTTTGAGGTTTTGATGTTTCTGAAATCTGTATTTTATTACCTTTCAAGGGATATAACACGTATGCCATACTTTCAAATAGAAGTATGTAAAAATGACATTTAAAAAAATCATCAACTGGTGGCCACGCATACTGTTAACAGATATGTGCCTTTTAAATATCCTGAAACAATTGCAAAGCCTTCTTTTTATTTGTTCATACGCAATTAACTTTCGATAACAGAATAACTGTACGATTCTGTCAGGTTTTCATGGGGGATTTATAGATACATGTTTGAAGTGATTTATATTAGAATTATTTAATACTTGTGGACTGAAAGTAATTTTAGAAAACCATAGTAAATATAACCTTAATATTAATTTACAAAAACTTAGAAATCTCATAGTTTTAGTCTCAAAAGAAAACTGCATTAATTTTAATGGTTATTTGTATAAGCAAACTAAAGGTTTGCATCAATGTGTCCCTGCTAGCAATAGTTTGGCTAACATATGTTTACACTTTTACGAATATAAGTATGTTATTAAAAATGATTATTACATTTTTAGATACATAAATGATCTAATTATTTTTGGTAAAAATAATAATTTTAACCCCAATATGATTTTTATTCCAATTATTTAAACCTGATTGAAATCAATAGTAATTTAGATAAAACTAATTCCCTTGGTTGTATCATTGTATATTTAGGATTATAAATTGCGTAACAATATTTTTGATAAAATAGATGATTTTAATTTGAACATTCTTAAAGTGCCATACTGGAACTCAAATTTGTCTATATCTGTATACAGAAATATTAATTTTAATTATATTTATCGTTATAACGTATTAGTTAGTGATAAATTTAATATATATTTAAATTTTGATAATTTTATTAAACATTGTATGGAACATGGATACCCTGCTAAGTTTATTTACTGTTATATTCCTATCAGCTTAGTTGAAGAAATATGTAATAACAATAGCATTTTTATTTAGTTGTACAATTAATCGATAAATGACGCCTCATGCTAAATAAATTAATAATAATATACTTTATTTAAAGCTAATTATATATGTCTGGGTTGTACTTTTATTTTCTATAAATTTTAAAACAATATTTAGAATTTGTAAATGTATACATATATAGACTAAATGTTATTTTATCATAACTTACTAATTTTATGCGTTATTGATATTCTCTTTTATGTAGCCCGGGAAAAATGGCTATAGCTGTACTCACGTGATAAGTCTTTGCATCTAATGTTCAAAATTATTATAGGCTTTAATATTATCGTTTTATATTAATAGATTATGGTTTTATTTGTAATAATAGTTACATTTTTCTTGACCTTTCTTACTTACCCTATGGCCCAGAGTTTTGGCCAGTGCAGGTGGAAGTTGGCTAGCCGCAAAACTTTCTTTAAACTTGCAATCATCGTTCCAAATACCAGGAGTTTGTTGTAGTACTACTCTGGCTAAGACTTTATACTATACGGTAGAACGTCGTTTATCCGAACGTTTATTATCTGGAGCGTCAAATATCCGAACCAAAGTCCGGATACAATTTCGAACAGTGCAGTGTTCAACAGTTTTTTCCTGTGAGAATGAAAGTGACGGGACAACCCAATGTGAGGGATATTTGAGGGTTTTCAGCTGTGTTTGATTTGCGAGCTCTTTTGTTGAGTTTTGTTCATGTAGATACCAGGATAGCATCGATGCAGAAGTCTGTGGATTTAAAATGCTAAATGATGGTGATATTGTGACATCCGTGCAAGAAGAATCCTACTCGGTCGACGATGAAACGAATACAGACGAGGACACCAACAACGAAAGTAGCAAATGCTGACGCGTTTCTGCGTTAGAGACCGATATGGAGTGGTACGAACAACCATCAGAGTGATGTCCTACTCAACTACAGCTGCTGAAGAGAATCAGAGACCTTGCATTCAAAAAACGAAGGTCTACAATGGTACGACAAAAAATAAGTGATTATTTTCCACAGTCAAGGTAAAATTGCGACATTTTACACCTATTTTGCTTTTCCTTCAAGCACGTTTTCCGCATGTGATGATTTTCAATATTTGTATAGTTTCCAGTATCATATACTACATGGATCGCATTCATTTTTCGGTTATCCGAACGGTGTTCTGTCTCAATTGATTCGGATAAACGACGTTCTATTGCATATCATGACTAGTTATCTTTGGTTTATAACAATTTTGTGTAGATTTTTGAATTATATATATATAATTATTCTTTCATTTACTAAGAATGTTATAGAAATGGACTGTATAAAATTAATGTGTGCAACAAAACTTAGATCTCGTTTCACTAATATTCAGTTATACAATCCATACCACATTAATAAAAAAGGGTCACCAAATATAAGTTTAATTTTTAGTAGATAAAATATCATGTTTCATGTGACACTGCACATATTCAGTTAGAGAAACAATTGTTGTATCTTTTTTTAAATTTTTATGCTGAACAACAGCTTTAAATATAAGATGATTTATGGTGTGTGAATGTTAAAACGACTAGAGTCACCTGCCCAGCACTTTTTCAAAAAAAAAAAAGTGTACCGATTCCATAAAAGAACGAATGGTGTTATGTGCTGTTCAGCATGACCGAAAACTTAGAGTGGTCGATTAGCAATATGAGTGACAACCCAAATAGTGCATAATCTACCTCCCACGTTGAGTGCTGCTAAAGGCTATACGTAATCGACGTACGAATCGCGATCTAGAGCAGATGGCAAGTCATAACTAACAGAGCTTACATCAGCGTTACTCAAACGGTGTAGTGTGCCCCCCTGAGTACCTTGATAACTCTAAGTGGAGGGTGAGAGCATATCAAAAAGTTGAAAATAAAGGGCTTTTTTTAAATATATTAATTTACTGAAAGGAAGCAAAACGAAACATTCTGAAATAATAAAAATAAAATACACGGTTTTACCCGACTTTTTTCCCCTTATAAATATATCAGTACTTCACAATCTATGTGATGATTAATTAATCGAAACTAAATTAGAAATAGTTCTGATAATGACTAGTGACTCTCCCATGGGCTTGTCTTGCTGAGTGATACTGTTTTAAACGAAGATGTTTACACAAAAATATCCGATTGGTTACGCAGAAAGTTGCACAATAGTCCGCTATAATGGCGTTCGTGATGGATGTAAGATACATATATATATATGAAGAGAAAGTGCAACAGAGACTAGACTATTTCTCTATTGACATTTATATTTAAAGAAATACTTATTTTAATCAAAAATTATTTTGCAATCTATTCCAATTTAAAGGTTAGGATGGAAAAGTAACACATAATGCTTATCCAATTACTTAAAGGTAAAATATTTAAAAAAAATATCTATTACTTAAGATAAACATAACATTTTGATAATTTAAAATACGCCCGTATTCACCACTAACCTGACCACCGGTTAGAGGAAGGAAACCTGGGTTTCACCAAAGTGCGATTCACCATCCAAAGTTAATAACTTAACTCCGCGTCAGGTTAGAAAATTCTAACCTAGGTCACAGCCGGATTAGTTTTAACCACGCATGCGCAGTATGCGATTTTTCGAGTGTTTACATTTTTGAAACTGTTTAAGTTCGGATTTTTCTTTCAACTGTTTATGATGATTTTTTTTTTAAATTTGCCCAATTTCACAGCTACCTTATTCAAAGTATTCTACCTTATCCAGAAGAGAGAGGATATTAAGAAAAAAGGAATAATGTATGTGAAGAAATGGGCGGTCTCAAAGTCCGTTAAAATTCCATTTCTTACGATATTTCACCACACCTTGTTTTTCTCCTTTCTTGACGAAAAACGCTGTTTTTTTTCTTCATTTTTTTAATTTCCATAACATTGACGGAATTGTTTTGTAGTTCGTGGATTCATCACTCCGTCAATGTCATTAAATTGCCGGGCAATGTCACTATATACTTCGTTTTTTTTTAAACAACTAACCGCATGTTTCTATAACATGCAAGTGTTCCCTTTCTAAATTGCGTAAAATAAACTTTGAAAGTATTCATTTTGAAGAATAAACATTGAAATAGAAGAATATGCAACTGTTCCGATAGAAGTTTAATTCAGTTCACAGAGAAGTCAGCCGAAGTCACGGGGTTTACTTCGTCCAATGAGAATCGACCAGTAACCCCAGGTTAGGAAACCCGCAGTCAAGTAACCTGAGGTCGAAAAACAGTGGTGAATAGAAGTTCTAACCTGGGGCTAGTTTTAACCTGACTGCCAGTTACTTAACCCCAGATTTCATCGATTGGTCAAGTTAGCGGAGAATACCGGCGTTAAAGGTCGAATTGTAGCTTTAGTTTTATAGCACACTTTGATTGCATTCAATACATAATTATTTTTGGAGAGGGGGTGAACATTCTGATTTAAAATTGGGTCACAAATATTTAAAGTCTAAGAAGAACTGGTTTATATACTTAGCAGACAGTTCAACTTTCACAATGGTAAGCCAATGGCATTGTAAGGCGAGTGCCAGTAAGCGAGTTTCTAGAAAAATCTTTCCCATCTGCGTGCTCAGTTGGTTGGAAACAAGATAGTATTATGGCCAGGCATTTAAGGGTGTGCATTTGAATACATCATCCTCAAATAGCAATCCCAGACGAATCCGTGTAATCTGAACATCATTGCTGATATGTATTCCTTCATCATAACAATATGTCCTTCACTCGTAGTGTTTAAAAACACAACAATGCATCATATAAAGCCAGAATCGTCAGGAAATGTTTCAAGTAACAACCCAGTGAATTTTATTTAAGTCATTACCTTTTAATTCTCCTGAAAAAAATACAACTGAACACTTGTGGTTCCATTTGGATAATTGAGAAACAGTGTTTCCACCCAAACAGTTTGCAACATATAGGGATTACAGGATCAATTAGTGATTGTCCTTACAAAATGGTCTCATGTTCAATATTAAAAGTAAATTTTAATTTGGCTGATTACCTCTAGAACAACTGAACAAATTTTAATGAAATTTTGTAATTATATAGAGTTTATATAATGCAAAAATTATTTCAACAGTATAACATACACACATGACCTGCGAAAAACTCATATGATTCGGAATGTATAAACGGCAGCTGCAGAAAAGAACCAACAATTTAATAATATCGAAACTAACATTCTTCAAAGCATACAAAGTGTACTTATAAAAAAACAAATATATAATGTTTTTTTTTGTTACTCTGTTAAAAATTAAAAGAAAAATAAACAGGGTGAAAAGTTTAAAATTGAAAATTAAAATAAAATTCTTCTATCTTCACATTCTGTTAAGTATTATGCTTAGTCATATCCTATAAAAAATGTGCCCTTTCATGGAACCTTTAGTGGAAAAAAATACAGATGAAGGGGTTAAAGGAAAAAATAGGAACAAATGTTCATTTTTTTTTACATTACTGACAGAAGAAAGTGTGAAATCAGTATTTAATTACAATAGTTACGTATGTTCAAATGAAACTATTAAGGTTGCAGAATAATTTGAAAATATCAGGAAAAAGCAACTTAAAAAAATAAGAATTATGAGAAAAAGTAAAAAAAAAAAATTACAAGAGAGAATTTTCTTTTAGATTATATTTTCCTAATTGATACACAAACAATTTTTGAACCAAAAAGAAATCAATTAAATTACGATACCAAAGTGGCTGAATAATGCAGCAAACTATAGTTAATTCTTTCAGCATTAAATTTTCAGAAAAAAAAACCAGCATGTGTGTTTTAAAGATATCGTTCTCTTGAAATTAAATTTCTCAACATATACTAAAGATTGTAGTATTCAGGAGCTGTACGGGAAATAGAGAATTTAGAGAGAAAAAATACCCTGCATATTTCAAGCAGTGTTTATATTTTTATTTATTTATGAATATGTATCTCAGATACATATTCGATTAGTAATTTCTTATAAAAAAACGTTGGTAATATAAATTGTATTTATAAGATAAATTAATTCAAACAGTTTGTACTCCTTTTAATAATATTAAACATACATTATGCTTTTTTTTTATTTATCTTTATGCCACAATACAAGATGTCTAGTGATATAAGGAAATTATTAGTATCCAACAACACTCAGGCCTGTTTTCAAACATTATCTATTATTTACTTTATACATATATATTGGCAATGGAATTCTTTCAGTCACATTCCAATTCCAGTAACAACCTTTTGATTATATATATTATTGTTATAGGTCTGAACTGGAAGAATTACCGGTGCTCAGATTTCTGGAAATGTCTTTCCTTCTCCTATTTTATGCAATTGATTCACAAATTTAGTCTTGTTTTCTTCTGTAAAGCTTATCAAGTAGGAAGCTTTCATACCTATCTTTTAGATAAAAAGAAAACAAATGCTGCGTATTTCTATGTTGCATGAGAAATAGACTCGAACATAGGAATTTTTCAGGCCATTTTCATAATAAAAAAAGGCTTTTTTTCTGAAATGAATTAAAAAAGTTAGATATTTTATAATTTCTTTAATTCAGCGCTCCTCAAACTTTAAGTTGCACTATTTAGGGGAGTGAAGGGGCTTATTGAGGAGCCAAAAGTTAAACATTTAAAATAAGTATTAATTTACTGAGAAAAAGTAAAACAAAATTCACATTCTGGGACAATAAAAATTAAATACACATTTACACTGTTGTTATATACTTATAAATGTATACTGCTGTTTGTAAAAAAAAAGCAAGACTATGGAGGACTCTTCAGAATTAAATGGAATTCAATGCACAAATGACTTGTATTCGTACAAATAAATGATGAAATTTTTAAACCAAAAAACCAATATTAAGTGCCTGAAATCAGTAGTTAGTGTAACCACCACACGCAGCAATAAATACTGCTGTACGATGTGGCATGGATTCAAACAGATTTTGGAGGTCTGCTTTTGGAAGATAATTCCATATTGCTTGTATGCACAGCAAAGTGTCGTCTTATAAAGCTGCATGACACGGATCACAAGCGAGACACCGACCAAACAAATCCCTCACGTACTCAATAGGCGACATATTCGTCGAATAAGCAAGTCACGGAAGAAGTTGCATGTGTTGGAATGAACAAAACCCTCGAACAGTCTTTAAAACATATGGGCGTGCATTATCCTACTAAAAGATAGTTCCAGAAATACCTTGAAGAAAGGGAACGTTCTCGGGCAATGGCACTTCACGGACGTACCTGTTGCTATTGGGACTACCCCCAATTCGTAGCAAATCGGATCGTCTATGACACGAAATTGCACCTTAAACCATTACTACGGGTGTTAGGCTACTATGTCGTTCGATAACGCACTCTGGAAGGCTGCGATCCCCGATATAGCGTCTGCGGCAATGTTGCCCCCACAAATTGATACATGATTCATCTGAAAAGACAACTTGGTGTCAAACAGCTTGGAAGGCTCTGTGCTTATGGGCCCATTGCAGACGCTGCCCCCGATGGTTTGCCGTGAGAGGGATCCTGCGTAAAGACACCCTTACACACAATCTACGGTATAGCAGGCGACGACGAAATGACGAAGCCGACATTGTTACACCTGTCGCAGTAGACCCACGTGCTTCCAACTGCATGGAGAAAGGTGTACGGTCATTCACTTCCATGCGGTGCAGATGTCGATCGTGACGTCACCTTCCGTCATCCATTACCAGGTTTTCGAGTTGTTCGGTGCTCGTCGCCCCACATCTTCCAAACTCACATCACCGTGGAACTGTTCCGCTGCACACGAGCTCCAATTGTGCGATAGGAAAATCCTCCTTCTCGAAAGCCGGTAATCTTTGCCCGTTTAAATACCGTAAGTTGTTGGAATTTCTCCTTATTTAGTCGTGAATGTATACTTAAGTCTCACTAAACGTTCGTAACTAACAAAGAATCATTAACTATTTTTTACGTCCCGCTACAGCCCTCTATTTATATGCTTTCAGCATTACATCAGAGGACTCTGGGCACGCCGCGCATGAGCGATGGCTCTAAAACTTTACTAATTTACGTAACATCCTATAATTGATATTTGCTGCAAAGTTCATTCTGATGATTCATTCATAATGTTGCATTTCTTACAAACAGTAGTGTATCAGTACTTCGCAAAGTTTTTGATAGTTAATTTATCAATACTAAATTAAAAACAAGTTTAATATTTACAAATGCTTCCCGTTTGTTGTCATATACAAAATTTAATACTAATCTTGATAGTTTAAATGGTTTATAATTTAAGTCATATAGTAGCTTTAGCCTCAAAGTATACTTTTTGCATTCAATTTTTTTTATTATTGTATGGGAGGCAGCCAGATGAAAATTATGCTTGAAAATTGGGTTGCGAATATTGAAAGTTTGAGAATCTCTGTATTGAGCATTAAATAATATTTAATAGTTCTACAACAATAATTAAAGGGCTTATATATATATAATTAAATGCACACACGCGCATAGATAAGAAGGAGTGTTTATACTTTTCAAAAAAGAAAAAAAAACTTACTTTTCTGTGAATAGTTTTATTTTGTATAAATACATTTTGCACCCTTCTATGAAAAGTCTTCTAAAAATAACTTTCCCATTTTTCTTGCGAGTAGGTATATGAGATTTTTTCTTACATCTCGTATGCTCATTTTTTGCTACAGTTTAACGCTCCTCACATTTTCCCCGTAATTAAAAAAAAATATATATATATATATAACAATTTGACAAAAAACTGGTTAGTAATTAAGTATACTTTAATTGGATGTTTATTTCCTGTTTTTATGCAGGAAGTCTGATTAAATAACCTCAATATATGCGTCTCCTCATTCTTAAACGTAATAATGAATACATAACTTTTTAGTATATTTTTTTCGTTGAATATGTTACTTCATTTGAAAACTCCAATTTATTATTTATATATTTTAATAGCCCAGTGTTAAAAAATAAGAATATTAGTAAATTTATGCAACAGAATTATATGCACGTATTTATTTAGCTCCAAAAAATTTATAATTAATGTGTGGTGCTTCCTCAAAAGTATTCCCTTAGCATATTTTTCTCCTCTGCACTAGAGGTGTCTTAATATTGCTTTAAGTGTTAGGGCGATTCGTACAAGATAAAATATATGATAACGTTTTACGACACATATTTTATACTAAAATTATTATAATGCTAATATAAAATTTCCCCACCTTTTGAAATTAAACTTAAACAATATTTACAAATTATTATGTGGATATATATATATACTGTTTGAATTTTGAGAATTTTTGTTTTTAAAAAATGAGTGTAAAAATTTTTAAAAAAAATAAAAGAAGTAATATTTTTTTTAGTATGGAAAAAATTAAAGCAATCTATATTTCTTGTATTACAAAGGTAATATATATATAAATATTTTTAATTTTCGAAAGAAATGATGCTTGGAAATTAAAATTGAGTTATTTTCTGTTATCATATTCTTCAATTATTAATAATGTACTAAATTATGACTTAATTATTAGTTGATATATATATATATATATATATATATATATGTGCGTACCATTTGGTTATAATTAAAGTTACACAATTCAGAGTCCTGTTGAACCTGTTCTGGTTATCGGATTTGGATGAAAACTGGAATATATACTTCATGGACCATGGGGAAAAGAAAATCTGCAATAAAAAACATCAGTAAACATTTTTAACACCAGGTAGCTTTTATCGAATATTTCCTTTACAAATCCGTAAAACATCTATATAAACCTGCAGTTATAGCTACAGAATCATTCAGCGTGCGTTTTAAAAAAAATCGAGCTTTAATGTTTTATAGATTGGCAGCGACTACTTAGCTGCTTTTTGTAAATATCGTCGTTTAAAGGACCTGCGAAAAGACCCCATATCTAGGATTGGTTTGAGGAAGATTATAAAATTTGAAGAAACTGGGGGGATATTGGTGTGCTGCCCGGAAGAGGATGGAAACCGGTTTGGACAGAAACTGAGGAAGAAGCCACAATTATGCTATGGTTGATCCTCCAATTTCATCTATTCTTGAGCAAATGGTCGATCAGTGTCACGCGAGTTGGAGATTCCGTGGTCGACAGTAAGAGAATTCTGCGATATATTATGAAATGGTATCTATATAAGATCCAATTGATGCAAACGCTGAAACTTTAAGATCAGAAAACACGCGCGTCTTGAATTTGTTTGCCTATTTTAGGAGATATTGGAAATTGGGCTGATGCTGGGCTTTGGAAAATTATATGGTCAGAATAGACACACTTTTATTTAGATGGTGCTGTGAATACTCAAATTTGCCGCATGTGGGGCACTTCCCCTCGAAATATCCTGCATCAACAGCCACTGCATTCTGATTACGTGACTGCTTGGTTTGTATTTGCTGCTGAGATTATCCTCGGGCATTTTTTCATTAAAACTCTTACTCCACAAAGTCTTAAAATATGATCTGTCACGGTTCAGTGAATTCAGTCAGAAACAGGTTATTCTTATTTACAGGAACGACGATGTTTGCAAACCAGTATCTTTATGGACGATGAAGCAACTCCTCACATTGGCGTCAAGTCAAAGAACTGATTAGTGCTAACTTTGGCGATAGTCGTGTAATATCCAGATATTTTCCGGATGCATGGCCTTCTCGTTCCCCTCATTCTTAAATCCATGTGGTTTTGGGTTGTTGGGATTCCTAAAAGACCGTGTTTATAACGGTGGAATTAGGACTTTACCTGATTTGAAATCTAGCATTATACGCCATGTGGCTCAAATTCCTCGTGAGTTGTTTCGCCCTACCAATGAAAACGCTATAGTGAACTTTAAAACTGATGTGAATGGAGCACATACTGAGCATATTCTGTAATTGAATAAATTTTAATGATTCCAGCATATCGTTTGGGGACCACTTTTCTTCCTGGTGGTCAAAATTGCAACTTTTTTTTATGGCAGAAAACTTTTCCCCATGGTCCATATAGCATATATTCCAAGTTTCATCAAAATCCGATTAGCAGAACGGGCTCCAATGTAACTTTAGTTATAACCACCTGGTATATATATATTATATATATATATATATAAAGGAGAAAAGCGACTCCCTCACTGACTGACTAATCACGATATCTCCGGAACTATTCAACCTACAGATTTGAAATTTGGTAGACATGTTCCTTTCATGAGTAGAGATCAGCAAGACGGATTTTTGCGAAACTTGAATCGTAAGGGGCGTTAGGGAGGTTAAGGGCATTATAATAATTGTTTCCATTTTTAACTACTCGACATACAATCTTGAAATTAGGTAAACGGATTCCTTTCATAGAATAAAGATCCCCTACAAAATGAATTCGGTGAAAATTGATCCCGAAGTGGCGTTGCGGGGGCTTAGGGGCCGTTATAGATAATTATTTCCATTTTTAAGCTATGAGACGCAATGTCTTTATATCTGATAAATACATTCCTTTCATAGAGTAGATATCAGCTACAAGATGGGTTTGGGAAAATAGCCCCCCCCCCAAGTGGCGTCGCGGGGGATTAATGGACGTGATAGATAAATATTTTTGTTTTTGAACTACTTGACCTACCAGCTTGAAAATTGGTAGGCATGTTTCTTTCATGGAGTAAATATTCGTTACAAAATGGGTTTTGGGAAAATTTACCCCGAGGGGTGTTGCGGGGGTTAAGGAGAGATATAAATAATTATTCCAATTTTTAAACTATAAGACGTACAGTCTTGAAGTTTGGTAAGCGGGGATTCCTCTTATAAGGTAGATATAAGCTACAAAATGCGTTTCGTGAAAATCGACCCCTAAGTGGCATTGAGGGTATGGGGCGTATATTCTTCAATACAATCGAATTTTTAATGCCAGGACTTAAATATCAATAACTTATACATATATATAACCAGCAAAAATTTATAAAACATCATGAAATACCCAGCAAAGCGGGCGGGTAACATGTGTATATGTATATATATATTATTAAAATTAATAGGTGATACTCATGTAAAATACCTTTTTTTCCATCCAATAGTTATTTATTAAAAGTTTTCTTTGAACCTTTCGGCTTAAATACGGTGTGATGGATTTGGGGAGAAGAGTAGGAATTTTGTACAATAATTATTTTATTATATTTCCTGAACTTATTAAAAAATGAAACATTTATATTTTCTAACAGTGTTGATACCAGCATGGAGAATGTATACGAATTGTATATAAGTTAAAGGAATACGAATTAAATTAAAAATCTTTCCATTTCCATACTGAGATATACTACATTAAATCAAAACAATTTGTTAAAGAACGCATTTTGCTTATTGTAAACATTTTTAAGTGGTTAACAAACAACATGGATGTCACAAAATTCTTAGGATAATCACATAATTTTATTCCTCTGAAGAAAATAAGAATAACTATAGAAATGTTTGTGTGTTTTCAAAGTTCTTCATTCCTAAATACGGAATGAAGGAGGATTTAACAAACGAATTGTTCAATGTATTAAAATAATCCATCTCTCACAAATGTATTTCTTTTCAGAAATACCTAATTAATTAGAATCCTTCATACATAACTTTGTTGCAAAAGATTTTAGTAAAGGAAAATTAATGTGCAAGAATTTGTATTGTTGTTGTAGGACCAAACATTTTGGCGAATTGTTTTTCTTTCTTTTAATTATAAAATTCCATAATTAAAAAATATCATACGTACTTGACATTAATGTCTGAAAATAAGACAAGTTGGAATTTAAGCAATTTTAAGAGTTAAAATATTTTTATGGACACTAAAATATTTTTCAAACAGAAAATTGAACTCATTTTCGGAATGTATGCAAAATATTTCGGTAGACTATATTTTTACCTCGTAGACTTTTACTTCAGATCGGAAAAATATAATTAAAAATCTTTTTAGTTAAACAGCATTTAAACGCGAAATTAAGCAAATCACATATTTCAAAGGAACAACATATTTCAAGCAAGAGTACGTAATTTGAGGAAATATAATTTACATCTGAATGTTTTTTCTTAGAGTCAGCGTGAAAGAATTCTTTTGCAGTTATATTTTGCTGAAAATCATCTTTGTAAATTTTCATCCTATTTAATTTACTTTATAAATTTTATATTATGATGCAATGGAAACATAATATTGCATTGATATAAAAAAGAAATTAATATACCATTTGAAAGAATGGTATCATTCTTGGAAAATTTACACATTTTGTTAGTTTTTATTTGTGTCGTATTTAAATTTTACAGTCACACACAGCATAGAAGTTGAAGTTATAGTATACATAACTCAACTACTTTCTGCATTTTTTTCCAAATAGAAATATGGGTAATACGTTTAATCACATTCCTGATTATCCCGAGTGTTCTCGGATTCATATATATTGCAGTTATTTATTATCCCGAGAAAACTCCTGCGAAGCAGAATTTTTAATACGATTTGTTTTATCACGGTTTCACTCGACCTGTAGGAAAGGAAATGAAATATTCAGTTTTGATTGACATTTTGTAACTTGCCAGGTTTGGCTGATACATTGGCTATGTGTGGAACACTCTGATTAAATAGCAAATATTTACCTCGAGATCTAAAGACAAAAATATTTAAAAAAAGAGAAATTATTGAGTATTAGAGAGTGAAAGTAACTGTAATGAAATGGAAAGATAAGACGGATGCTATCTAGTCTAGTTTCCAATATACATACAATCAAAACGTAGGATGTGACAAATGAACGGGAAGAGCGAAAGTCCAGTCCTAAATGTGTAGTTGACTGCAATGACAAAATGAGTAGTGTAAATAAAATCGACCATCATTTAGCTGCTTATTCTACACACAGAAAAAGAGGGAACAAATACTATAAGAAGATTTTCTACCATTTATTGGATCTTGCCTTATGGAATGCCTGCATTTTGTACTGTAAATCAGGAGGTTCACGATCACTTAAGCAATTTAGAATGAAATTTATTGAAAAGTTAATGTCAGAAAATCACCGTGACGAGTTTTCTGCCACATCTGGAAAACCCAGCATTCGTCCTTCATTACTCAGATTAACCTCAAAGAATTCCAAGATGTTAATCCTGATACTGAAAAAAAAATCAAATCCTACGAGGTATTGTATTCTGTTCTCCCGTAAAATGTATTCCAGAGGTACGCCAGTAAGAAAAGAGACCAGATACCAGTGTACAGAATGTCACATATCACTTTGTGTTGTCCTTTGTTTAAAAAAAAATCATACAGAGAGTAAGTAATACTTAATTTTTTTCCGTTTGTCCTAGATAACTCGGGATAGGAAACTAATATTAAAACAAAATGCTTTCATACGTGTTTGAATTTAAAAATTCAACCTAAAACCTACATATTTCGTTTTGTTTCAATTTCGGTAATTAAAAATAAATTCAAAACATTTTCTATATAAAAATGGATATATATATACGAAATATTTATCGTATCCATGCTGTTCTGATGCACAAATTGTAAAAAAAAAATCGGTTATCTTGTACTTAAAATATTGAATTTCGGACATTTTTTACTGTTGCAAAATTCAAGTTTATTGTAAAAAATACACTTTCCACGCTTAATACTCTCCTTATGGTTATATGATGCAATATATATTATTTTTCTTCCAATGACTTACTTAACAAATGTGTGGCGCAGTTTAGCCGAAATCGCTATTGAGTCATAAAACGCCGAGATCACTCACTTACCCCTAAGACTTCGTATATCAATTTTATCTTAATATTATTCCACATCATTTTCTCTAAGTTTTTAATCATTTTATTAAATCAGTTCACTGAATAAATCAAAACATTATAAAGTTCGATATTATAGTCTAGGAACTTTTAAAATTCATTAGCAAATATGACAAAAAAATTTATGTACAAAGTGAACATTATAAATTTTCCTATCAATTTACTAAGAACATGATTTTCCATCACTGCTTTAAAATTAATTTATCCTTATTAAATTAATATATTTAATATTATTTCCCTACATTTAATATTTGTAAAGCGGAATCAACAGTCATTTAATTTCCCGTTGTTCTCTTTTATACAGTATGGAATTTTCCATTGAATTTTATCGTCAAAGTAGATCAAACCTTAATAACTCCTTCGACTTTCAACAAAGACGGTTGAAATTGGTTTTGCTATTAATGGGTTTAATTTGGAAATTAATCAATGGATATATTTAAAAAAGGAAATGAATTATCTTTCAAAATATATTGCTACTGCACTGAAAGCATTTCATTAGCCTTTCTCAAGCGATTATCTGAATTTTGAGACTCCTATAAGAGTCCTTAATTTTCTAATAACATTATACGTTTAATTGTCACTCGTAGAAGGTGAGAACCACGTGATAAGGACATGTAAATTCATGTGGGATTTTGCATCCACCCACCTACGCCTTACAACTTCAAACCTTTCCAGCCGTTCCTTGAATCAACTACGAGTGCAATTATGTCCTCCAATTTGAGAAGTGGTGATCGAAATATTTATTCAATTGTTAGGGAGTGTCCCCAAATCAACGGAAAATATCTTCCTTCTAACCATCAAACCATATCAGTTAATATTTGTAATTTAAAGAAGGTTAAATTGTCTGGAAAAAAAGTACCAAATTAGTAGCGTGGGAATACTTTCTTTTTTAAATTAAAATCCAAGGTTACCTACACAAGCAATACTTAAGGTTTGTTTAATGCTACAATTACATTGATATATTACTAAAAGGATTTACTCTAGGTGACTAATTAGACAAATATTGTTTTTGTTAATTAGACAGCAATATGCGAGACTGAAAATTTAAATTATATAAATGGATATACAAACCTTAACGAAGTATATAGTGAGAGAGAGATATTGAGTAAGAGATATAAAAGTATTTGTGTGTGTGAGAAAATGAAAATTTAAATATTTTCCTTTATAATCAGTTCATAATATTTAACAGTAACGTGTATACTGTAAAACAATATTATTATTATTATTTTTTTACAATTAATTAATTGAAACGTATTTTTTTAAAATTTTATTTTATTTTTTATACTTCTTGTATTGAGTAGAAACGAATAAAAATGCAACATTTGAAATCGTGACGGAAACTTAAATAAAAATTAGATACTCTTTTAAGATGATTTATATTTTTTAAAAGTACAATACTTTTAGGACATATTTTAATAATTTGAAAGTAATTCTTATTATAGAAAATGCATGTAAGGTCTTAAGATTACACTTTGATTCATTTTTATTTATATCTCTCTATAGATTCTCGTTTCCTTTTTTCTTTATTCAGATGAACCCTAGTTTAAAATGATATATATTTTTAAAATAAAAATTTTTTAACATTAAATTTAAGATTAATTTTGTTACATTAGTAGAGCACACAAAAACTTTTCAAAGGGTAGAAAGTCCCGAAACTCGTATCAACCTCAAGGCAGCACCAATTGATTCTTATAATCATGTCTATTTTGCTAACAAAAAACAGTAAAAATAAATTATTGAATTAATAATTAGCATTAATTAATAAAATAAATAGTTAATTTCATGTACTTAATTAAATTTTAAGTTATATATATATATATATATATATATATATATATATGATTATCATCAATAAAAAAAAACACTCAAGGGCTTTAGGGTGTCCGGATCCTTAGGACACTCCCCTTGTGTGGACCACTGTGTTACATAAATTATTTTAATTGAAGAGGGTGAAATGCAAGATCGTTACGACCTGATAAGAGATTTGTTTTAAATATAGTTAATCCGTACAGTTTCCTAGCTTTAATGCTGGCCAGTTTCTAATATTTGCAAATTATTTTAATTAAAACAAGTTCCCTTACAGCTGAAATAAATTCTTAAAATATAATTCTTTTTAGAAATGTTACAGATTTTCTGAAATATATGTGAATTAGTGTGATATCAAACCTTAATGCACTTTTTTTTAAAAAGAGATATTACATTTTGTTTTTATTCTAAAAGAAAATATATCATTATTTTTAAAAAATGGTATTAGCTTCTGACACAAAAAAAGAGGGGGAAAAATTCAATTTTCTTTTTGAAAAAAGTAAAAATAAAGACGTTCAAACTGCTTTCCTTTTTTAAAAATTCTATTGAATTTCAGTCTTGTCATCTTTTCTGACATTAACGTCAAATACATATGATTTTTTGAGTCATGGAATATTACCTTTCAAAAAAATATCCAAGGCCCCGGAAGTTGGGGTATACCTTGAATGCCATTACGAATCAATTCTTAAATCTTTTAGCTTCACTTCAAGAAACTTTCGTAACAAAGTTCATTTTAAAGAATTATGTTTGATTACATATTTCAGAAGAAAATGCTTTTTCGGTGAACCCTCATTCTCTTTGAAAAATATCACTGTTAACTTCACCTGGAATTCAATATTTAATTTCCCACGTTCTGCAGAAGATTTTGAGAACAAATTTAACCTTCTTTTTTATTATTTGCTATATATTTTAAGATATAAAGAAAGATTTAATTATACCTTGTGATATTTAAGTGATCTTTTTTTTTTGGAGAGTTGAGATTCAATGTTTTTTTTCAGAGAAAAAAAAAAGAGGGATTATTAAACTACTTTCAAATATTAAATGAAAATGCAACATGCATTTTTCAAACGAAATAACAACAAAAAAATAAGTAATAAATAAAGAATAATGCAAGTAAATAAATGCATTTAAATTTCTTTTCCTAACATGATATTTAAATACTTTATTATTATAGATAGTAATATCAGAGAGATAAGTGATTGTTTGTTTGAAGGAAACACTCAATCAGTATATTTCACTTAGGGTCCAATATAAAAATCCTAAAGTTTAAACTCACAGATTTTAATATTTTAGAAAGTTAATAGTCTTAAATTTAGTGATTTATATCGAAATAAAAGGAATTACTTTTTTTTATCACTTTTGCAACTTTAAATTTCTTAAAAAAATTTCTCTTTATGTAAAAATTTTAAATTATTTTTTCCCCTCATTTTAGATTTTTCCATTATTTAATCATAAAATATTTATCGAACACAAAGACGAAATAAGTTAAATTTTTAAGGTAAGAATACATTTGTATATTTTTTACAATATTATCCGTTACGCAAATCGAGGACAAATCATTTCAAGAATTATTTGTAAGAAACCTGCTCTAAATACAGAATAATAATTTTTTATTGGTTCATTGTAAGTTTCAAAATTACATTATTTAAATAAAAGTAAATTGGCCTTTACTATATCAGTTATATTTCATAAAATAAATAATAATCTTTTTAACTGATATAATTTTTTTCTGAAATCTACAAAACTGCTTATTCTAAAACAAATTATAATGACTAGCAATTAACAACTATATCAAAAGTTCAGGATTTTTGAGATAGGAAAATTTTACATTCAGCCACAGAAATCTGCATTTTTCTCTAAATCCAACTAGTTATTCAAAACACGTTAAGACCGTACTTGTTTTAGATAGCGAAAAACCTATAAAGCGATAGTTTGGAGAGAATGCTACGTATATTGTATAAAATTTCTACAAACTTCATAAACGAGCAGATAGTAGTGATGCATGATGCATATTGATACTGTTCTTCTGAAAGTTTTGGACATTTTAACAATATGAAAGACAAACTACGGTTCGTTTCACTATAGAAAATAACTTATGCCAGTACATTACTCCATTTAAATAATTAATATTTGGACATGTATTTTTAACATTAGCTTTTAATTTGTTTCTCAATGATATAATACAAAATATTAAATAAAATGATCTAACATTTGCTAAAAATCTCAGGAGCATTTTACTAAATGCTTAGGACAAAAAAAGTTTGTTTATATAAAGTAAATATATCACTGATATGAGTTTACATGAGTTTCTGGAAATTGTAAAATTAATTAGTGGCTAATTTATTCTTAAAATGAAAGCAATCAAAACTTAAATTTATTAAAATCTTTATCAAGAAAAAGATAAAATCTCAACAGAAAAATATTATTTTAACATTTCGAAAATATATATTTAATACTAAAGAATAAATTAAGTATGTAGTATTTTTAGAAAGTTTTTTGAATAATATCCTACCAAAGTGATAGGTATCTTTTTAATTGTTTACATTGGAGAATTTATTAAACTTTATTTTAACGTATAATTCAATTTAATTTTTGACAAAAATATGTTAATTTAAAAAATACAAACTTTAATAAATTTTATTTCACAGTTTTCTATTTTTAGAAATAATATTTTTCGCCTAACATCAGTAATTTTTTTCTAGTATTTCAAACGAAGTCGCGGGATATGAGGAAAAGATTTATAAAACTTTAAAAGGCACAAGTGAATATCAAAAACAAACACTAAAAAGTTTTTAAAGAATATCTTAAATTTACCATTTTAAATTGTGACTGGTGTAAATATTTATGCTTGAAAAATTTACAAAACAAAAATTTTCCTTTTCTTTTTTTCTTAACTCTCTAAGCACATCCTATATTCATGTTTGTCATAGTTGTCAACTTTTGATGTATGATTTCTGTAAACTCTAGAAAAAGTAATAGCAGGATATGCCAAATTTTTCTGAACATAAATTGGCAACAAATAATTTTTAAAACTTTTTTTATTCATTTTTCTTTTATTTTCTTTTTTGTTATATACACTGCTGTTTGTAAAAAATGCAATGCCATGAAGAAATCATCAGAATTAAATGAATTTAGCATCAAATATCAATTATTGAATGTTACGTAAAATAGTAAAGTTTTAGAGCCACCAGTGTCGGGCCCAGTGCCCTCTGAACTGATGCTGAGAGCGTATAAATAGAGGGCTGTAGCGGAGAGTTGGAAAAAGTTAATGATTATTTGTTAAAGGCTAATGTTTAGAGATACCTAAGTATGCCTCCAGGACGAAATAATCATCGTGGTAAGAAAAGATACTTGGCGAGTGGGAATACAGTTATTGGCTTCGTTGAAGAAACATATTTATTAACTTTGTGATATCATTAAATATATAATCTAATATAAACATTAGGAAATAAAAAAAAATGTAAAAAATATATTTTTTTTAAATCTATGTAATTTTTCAGAATAGGATAATGCGTTGCAATTTTCTGTCGTAAACACAAGAAATGCATTAACTTTTAAGGCGTGTTTTGAAAATAGACAAACTTTTACATTGGCCAACTTAAAGTCATATTTATTTTCTTTAAGAAAACTCAATATCGTCCGTTTAAATTACTTATTAAAATAAATCGCGCGCATTGTAGTTATTTTTAAGAGGAGAAATCATTCATCAGTTAATCATTTCGTTGTTTTAAAAAAAAATACTGCAAAAGGAAAACACACACACACACTTATATGCATATTTAATTTTAAAGCATATTGTATCTAAATATGTATGCAAAATTTTAAATATTTGTTAAAAATTAAGAACTGGTTTCAATAACTTATTTTCGCATGTTACAAATATGCATTGTGAAGAAATATCAATCATTACAATAAAGCAGTGTTTCTCAAATTGTGCGGCCCCTAAGCTGCGCGATAACTCTACGAGAGGGGTGGGGCGTAAGCATATTGAAAAGTCGAAAATAAAATATTATTTAAAAAATTATTATTTACTGAAATTAAGCAAACAAACTGCATTCTGACATAATAAAAAATAAAATTAACATTTACACTCATGTAATACACTTAAAATGTATCAGTATTGCACAATGTACTTTATAATTAATTTAACAATACCAAGTTAATAACAAGTTTGATAACTAGCAGCGACACCCCTTGGGCTTGTCATATATAAAATTACACACACAAATTAACACTTCTTTTGATAATTTGTTCAGTTTTTATTTAATCCATTTACTGCCGATTAAAAATTACTCGATTCCCTCCCTAATGTCTCTGGTTTCTACGTAGGAGTGCGTAAGTGTTGTATTGGGGAGGAAGAAAATTATCAAATAAGAAATCCTTTGATATAAGTAAATCCTTCGCAAACACTTTTAAGACTTTTTATTGCATTCCAAAGCCTTCGGAATAATTTTATGGATACCAGTGCAAAGAAAAAATCATACTTTGGAAAGGCTTATATACACTTCCGGGGAATTTAACGAAACGGTTCAGCCAGACGTATATATACACTGGTGGTACTTAAGAGGTTAGAGTCGTATTGTAGCTTTTGCGTCAAAGTATGGTATTAAAGAATTTCTGCATTGTTATTTGTATAGAAGGGGGTGGCTGAAAATTATGATAGAATATTGGGTCTCAAAGATTGAAAAATTGAGAAGCACTCCAATAAAGCTTTTCTTTTAAAACGCCAATTCTCGAGAAGTATTTGAAAAAAAAAAGTTTAACTTAAAAGAATAGGAAAAGCGTCGAGTAAACAAATATATATAAATTTCTCAAAGGAAAAACATAATTAGTTTGAACCACATAAAATTACTCATTAGATATTTATTATTCAATTGAAACAACTTCATTAGAGACTGATCAGAGGAACGAGTAAAAGAATTTGAATATCATTTATTCAGCATTTCCCTGGATTTGTTTCCGTTAATAATATAACGACAAATATTAAATTGTAACTCCTTTGAAAATTTTCGTATTTTAAGTGCATTTTACAACTTTTCCTACTGTTAAACATCAATAAATGTTTTTTTTTTCAATACTAAGCATTTTGTCTTAAAGTGTATTTTACAAATTGACAAAAATGAGGCATTTCAAGCTCTCACTTTAAATAGCCTTATAAAGGAAATAGATAACTCTTTTTTACCCTTTTTTCTGCTTAAAACAATTCTTAAAATTGTCTTAAAATGAATGAAGTTTCTATTGCCAAATTGTTACGCCCATTTGATTTTTATGATAAAAATAAGTGTGAAATCAGAAGTGTGGGTTAATATTAAATTTCACTAATTTTTAATTTTCAGTTTAAAATTTATTTGCATAAAAATGGATGAAAACTTAAATATCAATGCAAATAAATTAGTTTTTCCTTTTATAAATATGCATATTATTTTATGAATAGGGTAAAAAATTTTGAAACATTCTATATCATACATCAGAGCATTGACATAAGTATTATAGTTACCTTTTGAGAAAATGGACGAATAAAATGTTCCATTACACCCCACACTATTTAGCAAGCGTTAATTATTTTTTCGAAATATTTTAGAAAAGCGTAGAAAGGCTCAAAAATAGGACATTTTGGCGTTGCAAAACATTCTCATTCTTCAAACAAATCCAGTTAAATAGTTTTACAGTTATCTTATGTGATTAAAAAAGTAGTTATCTTTCTAATACATGCTGAAATGTTAAATTTGAGAAACCTTTTTAGGTACTTGACTACATCTTACCTAGAAAGAAAAATTTGAAGCATGAAGATTTTTAGAACAAGGGAACTTATCCATTTTGGAAGTAGAAATGTTTAAATGAATTCTCAATTACAAGTACTTTCATAATAAGGTAAAAACTTATCTTAAATAGTTATTGTATAATTTTTCTTTATTAAATAACCTCACACACAAACATGCTCGCGTACACACACATACATGCATACAAATATAATATATACACTATATTGGCCATTAAAATTGCTTAACCAGGAAGCAATGGAGATAGCAAAATGATATATTTATTGGAAAAATATATCATACTCAAAATATAACAAGTGATTGAATTTTAAGAAATGTGGATTTATAGATCCTGAGAAATCCCCAGAACAATCACCTCTCGCAGTAATAACAGCGCTTATTCGTCTGGGCATTCAGTCTAACAGAGATTGGATGGCATATTCAGATACAGATGTCAAAGCAGCTTCAAAACGATGTCACATCTCATTAATCGAAGTGGCTGGGGTATGGTGACGAGCCAGTCAATCGACAACCATGTAACATACGTTTTCTATTGGTAAGAAATCAGGTGAATGTGTCAGTCAGGTCAATACCTGAAATATTTTCCGTAACTAGGAAATGTCCGTAGAATAACAGCAATGTGCGGTCGTGCATTACCCTGATAATCACTCCATATCATCATGCCAGTTGATGATTCAGTATGACGATGGCGAATGCCTTCTGCAAATGTGCGTTCATCACAATCCACCAAACATAGAATCAGCCATCTTGATGCTGCAAACAGAACCTGGATTCATATGAAAAAAATGACTTCTCGCCACTCATACGCCCCGGTTCGTCTTTGATTACACCATTGAAGACGCTCCTGTCTGGGATACATTGTCAAGGGTAGCCGCAGACATGGTCTTCGAGATGAGAGTCCATACAGCTTCAAACGTCATCGAACCGTTCGTGCTGACACTTGTCTTGCAAACGATCCCAATTCTTAACTCATGGCCAGTAACTTAGTTGCACAATCCATTAAGAAAACATAATCCGATTTACAGATTTCTTTTAATTTAATTAATTTCATAATTTATTGTGCCCCCTATATATGGGTATGTATGATATAAAACCAAATTTCGTAAAAAGCTAATCACTTACTTTTTTAAGGGTAAAACTTGAAACGTATGAAGATAATTTAAAATGCTACCCCTCCTACAAAAATTGACTTACATATTTGAAAATTGATTTACAGTTACGTCAAACTGTGTATAGCAAAAGCATGTATGAGATTTGGGATAACATGATTGATATTTGTGCAATACTTCTTTTTATGATACTGTTTGAAATTTCCTTAAATAATGTGTAAATTCTAAATTCAATTATTTTTTTTAAAATTAGGTATTACTTTGATTGAAAATTAATACCAACTTTTATTCCATTAACAATTAGCAGCAAGTGAAAACATACCTATAATTAGGCACAGTAGCAAAGATAAACAAAATCTTAGCATTTTAAATGAAAACAAACTATTTTATCTATGTTAGATCAGTCAGTTGAAAGTTTTGATTTGACATTTGAATGTGAATAAAATCGAATATAAAAATTATAACAACTATGCGTTTTTTTTAACTTAGAGGTTTGAAACTTTGTGAATTTGTAAAAAGATACACAAAATAATTTAGGCTAAAAAAATTACATTTGACTTTTGACGATTTTTGACGAATCACTCTGTGTACCCTTAAGGCCTTGCGGATAACATGCCTGTGTTCTCGGCTGCTACTAATAAGGGGCCCTTGAGATTCAACACGACATGCCATTTTACCGTTCTAAGCCCATATATTTCATATTCTGCTAACAGTTATTAGATCTGGAACGCACGAACATCAATACTGCTATACGATAAACCGCGATCCCGTTGCGCTATGATTCGAACTGAATCAAAGTCAGAAACGTGCTGATACGTGGTTACTGCTTCTTACACGAGGCATCACAACTGTTCACCAGTCAACAACGTTTAAACGCAATTTGTGTATGAGAAACCGGCTTAACAATTTCCACATTTTTAAACATATTGTAGATGTCGCTACCAGCACCTTCTCTGTCTGAATGCACTGAAAACTAATAATTTGTATATCTAAGTACTTACTTCTTGTCATTTAAATTCCAAGTTTGTAGCTTGCTGCATTCTTGGTGTAGCAATTTTAGTCGCATAAGTAATATATATACAGGTTTTATCTAAGCTCTTGGCCAAACTTTAAAGAGGGGTATAGTACCATGAAGACAAACAATATTAAATAGGAAAATTTGGGTCCCAAACGTCTTCCGAAGGAAATATGCACCATCTTTAGGATCCAAAATTCCCAATGAATATAAAAACATGGAAAAAATGGGTCGATTCGTTAGCAGTTTTCCCGAAAATTCTTCTTCTTGTCAGTATTTTCTAGAAAAATAAATTTAACGATAAAGTTTAAAAAATTGTCGATAGAGGTCGCTTTAAACTTTGGAGTAACGAACAACTATTTTTTTTTTTACTATTACTATTTTTTGTATCACATTAAATGATTTTAAAAGCTTAGACTTTAACTTAAATTTTGAGCTCAAAATCTGAATCGGTGTGAATGATTAAGTAGCACAAACGTAATTCTGTTCAGGAGGTGAAATTTGAAACTCCTTCGCCCCTGAACAGAGTTCAGTTTTTCCCCATCTTAGTAACGTTGACCAGACAGCAACTACTACCACTTACACGTAAAATAAACGAGAAAGCGATGAAAATTTTTAAAAAAATATTCATAATAGACATGAGCAATTTCTCCGTTTACAATAAAAGAAACAATTTGATGTCCGAACGTAATGCGCATGAATGATTGATGACACATAGAAAATGGTACATGCATGGTTTTCTTGCAAAATGACAAAAACTGTTCGAAGGAGCACCCACAAGCAAGGATGCAGGATTTACACTGCCGTCGGAGGGACTGTCGAACATTAGCAAATACCCTGGGCCTCTCTTGGATATCGCCTGCTACGACAGCAATCGTCGCAACCAGGGCCTCGTCGGATTCGACCTCTTCAAATAGCTCCAGAGGAATAAGTCTTGGTAGCAAGTTTCAGGCGAACTTACCGGTTAATTTACCGTACCACTGCATCCAATCTATCGACATAGATATGCTGTATCCAATGCAGCCTCGCACATCTGAGCTGAAATATGCCAGCGCTTTGTCATGTTGGAACCACATACGTGCCTTTATGTTTCCTGGAACATTTTGCAGTAGAACTGGAAGCAACTCTTGTATTAATACCAGATACGTTCCGCCGTTCAGGTGCTTTGGCAGATGACATGGCCCAAACAAATAATCGTGGAAAATTGTGGATCACACATTGACGATGAAATTCCGTTGATATAAATGAGTACGGATAGTGTGTGGGTTAGTGTACGTCTAATTGTGTGGAATGTGCGCATTGGAAATGCTTTCCAGACTAAAACTGCTTTCATCGGTAAATAGCACGTGTGCGGCAAAATCTGTTTGTACAGCCAATCATTTGAGGTACAATTGTGATAAATTGACACGTGACCGATGGTCTGTTAATTTCAAGGGTGGTACACGCTACGCATGATAGGGTCGAAGGTCTTCGGCTCCCAACACTCGCCAAACCGTCATATGGCTCACATTTGCGGAAGAAGATACAGTTCTCATGCTCGTCTCAGGTTGCTCCTCGAATTCACGTAACACATGCTCTTCAAGTTCTGTGTCCTCGTATTCCAACCTCTGTCCTGCATCCCTCTGAAAAATGAACCAGTTTCTCGGAAATGCCATTGCAAGCATTCAAAAGTTTTTTTTTTTTTTGCTTGGGCAAGAAAACTTTGGAAGGAAGTCGTTTATCGTACAATCACCGGGCCTCCAGGGAATTCCTATCCGCAACGCCGTAAATGAAACGGATATTGGCAGTTTTTAGATTAGTGCAGTTGGTCATCCCTACAGCCGTCAAAAAAGGAAAACACGTTAAATGCAGAAAACCAGAGATTTTATAGCACTTTACATCCTTACATACATTTAGCCCCCTGCAGTTAAATCAATTACACTTTGCATGCAAGTAGGGTGATTTGCATAATCGGGTATTTTGCGCGGAGAAATTGTTGTCTGCTGTGAATAACTTTTTCTTTAATTTTGTCATCCCTATCTCATTTATTGGACGTTTAGTGGGTAGTTCTTGTTGCCTAGTCTACGACCGAGCATCCAAGATGGTTAATAATTGAACTGTATCCAGGGAAGTAGAGGGGATCGAATTTCACCTCCTGGACACAGTTGAGTTTGTGCTACTTAACCATCCCCAACGATTCAGATTTTGAGTTCAAAATTTAAGTTTAAGTCTAAGTTTTTGAAAGCATTTTATGTGATACAAAAAAATAACAGTAAAAATAGTTTTTCGTTACTACAAAGTCTAAAGCGCCTTCTATTGACATTTTTTGAGCGTTATCTTTAAAATTTATTTTTAAGAAAATACTGACAAAAAGAATAATTTTAGCGAAAACCGCTAACGAATCGACCCCGTTTTCCATATTTTTATATTCATTGGAAATTTTGAATCCTAAAGATGGTGCCTATCTCCTTCGGAAGACGTTTGGGACCCTAAGTTTAATATTGTTTGTCTTCATGTGTACTATCACTGCTTAAAGCTTAGCCTAAGAGTTTAGATACACCGTGTATACTGTTGTTTGTTGAAAATGCAACACCATGATGGAATCGTCTGAGTGAAGTTTGAAATGAAATTTGCCGCGAATTTCTATAATAGGGTGTTATGCAAAGTAGGAAGAATTAAGAGTCACCACGCAAGCGAGGCGAGAGCAGTGTCCTCTAAACTGATGCTAAAAGCATAGGTATAGTCTGCTGTAAAGGGACCTTGAAAAATCATTTATTGTTATTTCTTAGTGGTGAACGCTTATTGGAACCAAAGTATGCCAACACGTCGAAATAGGGTAAAATTTCACCAACTTTCGTAGTTTAAACTGATCAGAATCTTTCGCCTTCATGAAGGAGGATTTTTCTATCACGAAATAGCAGTTCCTGTGCTGCAGAATAGTTCCAAAGTGATGCGAGTTCGGAAGCAGTATACTGACCAGCAACAGAAAACTTGAAAAACTCGAAGTAGACAAAGAAAGGGACCGTCAGTGCGCGATGGTAGATACCTAGCCATTATGCAGTGATTGAAAGTACAACTTCCACCGATCATTTGGCAATACGCTGGACTAGTGTTACAGGTATAAAAATATGAAATTCGTCGATATCTGCTACATCTTGGAGTGCTTCAAGGATTCCTTTACACATAATCCCTCTTAAGCCAAACTATTGGCGGCTGCGTCTGCAGTGCTATCATGAATACTAAAATCAGAGAACTGATTGGAAAAAAGCTGTCTTTTTTGATAAATCCCGCTTTAATTTGTAGAACCATGATGTCCGGATTTATGTTAGACGCTGAATCCATACACCCTGCCTTCCGGAATGCATTATCGAATGTCATGGTGACCGAATTCTCGAACACCCGGATGTGTAGTCTAGAGAAGGGGTGGCCACAACCTTTTGGGGACAGGTACCATTACAAAATAAAGTTAATTATGCACTCGACTTCCTTTGTTTACAACAAACAAATATGCAAAAGAGGAAAATGTTTACTTATAGATTTATTATGGAATTTTTATGCAAATAGCACATGTTTAATATAAGTCTATGCAGTCAAAATTTAAAAGTAATATAATAAATAAGAACAAAGTACAACATTAGGTTTTATTCTTAGTGAACTGTTTTCAAGTTCACTCAATTAGGATAAATATAAAATAAAAATGATCAACTTGAATCATTTAATTCAAAATAATTGTTAAACCCACAATATTTATTTATTTTGGCTTTTGAATTATTACATTTTTGCCGAGTCATCTACAGGTTCCGTCAAAAAAATCTTCCATGTTTCAAAATGCATTTACAAACAAACAAAAGAAGATACAGAAAAAATTATTTGACTTGAGAACAACAATAATAATGCCACTTTCCATTAATTGGTTTTAAAATTATATCCACTAAACGGAGTCCTCCAATGGTGACACATTGACAAACACTTGTCAAACACTGTGAATAAACAAAATTATCTCTACTAGGTAACGAAAAACCTTTAATTGAAAAACAACGTCCAACAAACATGCAAGCAGTAAAAAGGCAATCACCCAGACAGTTGCTGCCATTCCAGCGGAAATTTCTTCGTCAATGCTTCACCATTGGACGACGCCATTTATCGAACATAATTTTTAAAACTAATTAATGTAAAATGGCATTGTATTTGTTGTTCACAAATAAAATACTTTTTCAGTATCTTGTTTTGTTTGTTTCTGACTTTTGAAACTGAGGATGTTTTCCTGTCGGACCCGGTATATTGTGATTAGCTTATGATTCTCACAAAATTAGGATATAATATGTGTACATCAACTAGTTTTGAGTGAAATTTATTTTATCATGTTCGTAACAGAAAACATTTGTTCACAAACATATTTTGAACAAAATTTGGGGTTTTTTTCTCTGTGACAACCCTACTTCATTAAAATTGTAAAAAAAAATGGTTACTTATCATTTCAAAATTTTTAATCTTGAAAAATTCTAAACTTTTTTTTTTTTTATAAAAAATGTTTAATCTTTTCAAAACTTCAGAAAAAGTTCATTAAACCCACATGCCAATGTTTCAACTCCACCATTCTGGTACGCGTGCTACGGGATGGCTAATCCTGGTCTATAGAGTGTGATTTTGCATCATGGATTATCTCCATTGTTACGAAATGAGGGTAATCTGAATATCAACAGATACGCCTTTGGTATTCTAGAGCCCGAAATATTTCTATTCCTACAAGGCATCCCTGGAGCTATTTTTCAGCAGGATAATGTACTCCCAAGTGTTCCAAGGAACGTTCGCAACTTCTTTTCAGCACATCTTATGTAACTTCTTCCTTGCCCTGCTTATTCGCGAATATGTCGCATATTGAAATGAGTTGGATTTGGTCTGTCTGCGTCTCTCTCGTGATCCGCATCCTACAGCTTCAAAGATGAATTTAGCAACGCACACAAGAAATATTGAATCCCTTCCTGACAAATATTCAACAAATGTTTGACTCCATTCTATGTATGTAACAGCACTACATGTTACTCGAGGCGGATACACTAAGAATACTAATTTTGGACACTTGATACTGTATTTTTTTTATTTGCTTTGAAAATTTATTTGTTTATATGTACCAATACCAGTCGTTTGTGTATTACATTTTATTTAATTCTGATGACCTGCTCATGGTGTTGCACATTTTAAAAAAACAGCAGTATATTTATAGGTATTTTATAATGTTTCTATATTTCTTTGCGTTTCTATTTTACCTGTCTTAAAGTAATTAGATTAATGTTTTTTATAATAGCATTTGATTTTAGAAGCTAGCTCCAGGTATTTTAAGTATTATTTATTGTTATACTGTAAACAGTTTTTTTCAAAACTTCTTTGTTCCTCACTCTATTTTTCTATTTTATTCCTAAATAGTAGGATGGGCAAATAATGGGGATACATTTGGTCGGTTTTAATCTGTGCTTAGTAATAAAATTAGAGTAAAGAAGAGAGAGACGAAGAATATTGTGAACAAAATTACTGTGCCATTTATCTTTGCTTGTCATAATTTGATTTAGCTGTAAACTAAATATATGATGATTTTGCACATGATTAATGATTATATGTTTGTACCACATTACTACATTATTGTACTGCATTTTATATTTGCGATAGTAAAATATTAATTAATTTTACTTTGAAGTTTTTCTTAATCTGTTGCTCGCACACAGTTATCAATAGAAAACATACGCATCTTGAATCGACCTTGTTACTTCCATTTAAGGAGACACGGTACAATTTACGCAAAAATTATTAGTTTAAAGATTTCCAAATTTTTTTTGGTTGCCTCTTATGTATGTACACTATGTAAAAGAGATTTTGTGCTCAAAAATTCATAAAAAGCTAGCCATTTATTTTTCTAAAGAAAAACTTAAAATTTTTGAAGTGATTTAAAAATTCTATTCCCCTCCTACAAAAATTTATGTACACGCATAAAATTTGATTTACCAAATTATGTTTTTCAAAAGTTGGTATGGGTTTTGTGATGGCATGATTAGTATTTGCTCAATACTTCTTTTTATGAATGTCTATTGAAAATTTCTTAAAAATGTATAAATTCTGAGTTCAATTATTTTTAAAAAAAATAAGTATTGCTTTGATTCAAAAATGCATACCAACTTTCATTACCTATACTATTAGAAATAGGTTAAAAAAATTCAAAGCATTAGACAAGATAAAAAAAGCCTCAGCATTTTAAATGAAGACAAACTAGTTAATTTTTCTTTCTCTGAGATAATTAAGTTTAAAATTTCGATGTGCAAATGTGAATAAAAAAGAATGTAAAAGCTACCATAATTCTGCAAATTTGTAAGTTTAGAGCTTTCAAATTTTGTAATGTTATAGAAAAGTATATAAAGAATAATTTAGGCTAAATAAAATTAATTTTGATATTTTGACTGATTTTTGTCAATTGAATCGTACTGTACCCTTAAATATCAGTTGTCAAAAAAGTATTAAACATCAAATAAATATTGTTCCTCTACCTTTAAAACAATTTTCGAGGTAAGATTCGTATACATTGTTGTTCAGAAATTTAAATTTAAATTTTTCTTGTAGAGAGTTCAGATCTAATTACGATGCATCAATGATGATTTGTGCTTTCAGAAAAAGGTGTTACATTTTTTAAAAACTTCATCAAGGGAAACGACACATATTTCTAAGGATTTGAATAAAAAGGAATTGTAAATTTTTATCTTATTTGTGCATAGAAATTCATATATAATCTAGAACATTTTATTTCCGACACTTTTTTATATATATATATATATTATATGATAAAAACTTATCGCATTACTGTCAATTATATTTTTAAATGAATCCTTCAATCTAATTATCTGTAGTTTGTATTAGTGGGGGTAAATTAAGACATGAAATTAGATCTTCAAAACCGAAACGAAATTATAAAGATTTTGAAGGAGGGTTGTTCGAAATCTGTTATAAATAAAGCTTTTAAAAATCAGAAAAGTCATTTTGCTAATGGATGACTACAGCGTTTATCAAACTGTGGGTCGTGATAACTATAAGAGGGGGGCACGAGTATATTGAAAATTCGAAGACAAAGGTTTATTTAAAAATAATTAATGTACTGAAAGTAAACAATCAAAATACAATATGACAATATAAGAAATAAATTCATATGTACACTGATATAATACACATATAAATGCATCAATACTACACAATGTATTTTATAATTATTTTAGCAATACAATTTAGGAAAAAGTTTAATAATTTCCATTGACTTCATGGGCTTGTTATTTTTAAAATTATATACAAAAATTAGCACTTATTACGATAATATGTATGGTTTATAATTATCCCTTATATGCTGATTAAAATATAATTGATTCAATCTCCAATACCACCGTTTTTTATGTAGGCGTGAGTGTGTCAGAATGAAAAAAATGAACCAACTTTCAGATTCGTTCGCGCAGGACGGTATTCAAAGAGATTGCGCACCCTAAATAAATAATTGCTGTACAAAATTCATTTAATGTCGGATTGCTATCTCGGAATCTCCTTCGAATGCAATTTAAGCTGCTGGAAATCTTTGGTAGAGTTTAGAGAAAGTGGATGGTCTTACTGACAAATTTAGCAGCTGATTGATTATCGTGATATTGCTATTATGAATGTTGTGACACGTGGCTACAACAAATTACATCCAACGTCAGTCAGTTTTAGGAAAACCTATCTGAAAATACCGAGATGAGAATAGTGCTTTGTAAGACATGAGTGTTGGCTAAATCAAACAGTTACTGCTTCAGATACCCAGTTATAAAAGTAGGAAAATGTCTTTTCTCAAGTAATCTCATTATAAGTCGATAGGTTCATGAGTTGTGTTGAGACTGTTTCGGATCATTTCGATGACTATTTTTAACAGCATTGCAGCGTAGTTGAACTATTTCATGTCAAACAAAATGCCATCGGTTTGTCTTTGCTCATAAGTCCATCTTCTGCCTTGTTTGGTGCGATAATTGTAGTAGGTAATGATATATTTTCCGAAATTTCACACCTCATTATGAGTGACACACACATAATATTTTACGTTATTATATGGGGTGCAATGTGTATGGAATTAGCCCCCTTAGCGTTATGCATGTATAATCCTCCCGACTAGAAATACCTCGAAAAGGGAACACACGTATTTTTTTTATTAACTAAGAAAGGACTTCAAAAGCATGTAAGCTGTATTTTTCCAAAATGCTTGCCTCTGTTTAACATCGTGAAACATAATTCGGAGGGTTGCAGTGACACAATGGACACAGATAGGAAGTTTTATGGATTGCCGGGAACCCCATGTTCTGGCCCTGGAGCAATCGTAAAAAAAATGGGAAAAATTTCTTTAGTCCAGTTAGTGTATGAACTATACGTTAGTGTTTGTAAGTTAGTATGGTTTAAATTTTATTAGGTTTGAATTAAATAAATTCCCTTCTGCAGTTTTCGTGATGCAATCGTTTTTTTAAGCTTGGAAAAATCCAAACAAATAAATAAAATATACCATTATTTACTTTGTATTTTATATTAATTTAAAGCTTCAGCAAGTCGGTGTGTTGGACGATTAACTGCTATTTTATATAGTTGGCAAATTACTAACTATTTTCTTTACTTGGTTAACTCACATTTCTCTCCTTCGCCATAAAATTATCAAACGGATTTAAATTTGTGTACTATATTTTCTCTAAAAAATATCAATAAATATATTCTATTGTATTATTTTTCTTATCTTAACAATGCTTTCAGTTTTTTAAACATGTATATTTCTTTATAGGCTTACAGAAAAAAAGAAAGAAAAAAAAAACACAAACGCGCGCGCATCAAATTTTAAAACATTTTAAACTTTTCAACTACTAAAACGGAATACTTTTTAAACTTCTGTAACATATATTTGAAACAATTTCTTACGCTTTGATAAAAATAATAACGAACATAAATCTAATTCAGATGCAATATTTTTTTTTTTTAAATTTCAGATCAAGCTGTTCAGGGCATCCTAAGTACAGTCCCTAGTTTTGTATTGTTGAGTTACACCGGGATATATTTGAATTTTAATTGCTTGAACTTCAGTTTACTTCAAAGAGAACATGGATGAGGATTTTCTCACAAATTTATAATTTTAAACTTGAATGCGTGTGTGTTTCAATAAATAGTAATCAAAAGTATCCGGACAAAAATACGATTGACATAAGATCAATTTTAAATGTTCAAAAGTTTAAAAATATATATTTATGCAAAATTCCTCATATTTATCTTTTTTAATGTCTAACTGAAAAACAAATGATTAAAATCTGGATATTTGTTGTAATCCCAAACATACAAAACTGGGAATTGTATATCAGAAATTTTATTTGAAATTTCAAAAAAACATATTTATGTATTGCACATACGCAGTTAAAAAATTATTTAGCATAAGAACTAAGGATGCTTCGAATATAATATTAAATTGAAGTTTTATTATACATAGATTCTTTAGAATGTTTTAATATATTTTGTAAATTCCGTAGGATTCGTTTGAAAACTGCATTTTAAGAGCATAAAATCTGATGAATATACAAGAATTTTTTACGTAGAAGCAAAGCTGAGAGAAGCTAACACACCGGAATGAAAATTAGGAGTATATCTATAATAGTTTTGGAATTATTTATTTCAAAATTCAGAAAATTTGTGTGCGTTATGTTATACTTTTTATTATAATTAAATATTTAACATTATAATGTAATCGTTTGACGACGCTTTCTGAAACCATTAAAAATTATAAAGGGCATTATTGTGAATGTTAAGAATTTTTTATAATTTTTAAATCTGACATTAAAAGAGTCATATAGGAGAAATAAAACGAGTATCTAAAATACATGATGCAGTCTGTTATGTTATGACCTTGACAAACAGAACACGGCATTTTCACTTGGTAGGGCACATTGGGCAAAGGCAGTAGCAAACGGGAGGGGGGGGCTGCAGTTTTGACGGGTGTCGCTCTAGCAATTACAGATTTCACACACACAGGGGGAGAAAATACAAAATTGCAAATACAAAAATTTGTTCAGTTATTTTTCATATGTTTTTATAACAGTGAATTGTGGAATTGACTTCCAATACATTCTTACGTTTGACAATATTTAAGTTAAGCAATCGAATACGGTATATATGTTACCGGCAAAGTATGAAATCTGGCATTCTATAGAATGCTAGGCATTCTATACAATGCTTAAATCTAGCCGGCAATGTATGAAATGATTCCTATTTCACACATTGCCTAGTATTCTATAGAATGCCTAATGAGAAACCGGCAAAGTATGAAATACATCTCAGATTCATTTCGAATATTGCCAATTGTCAAGATATAAACTTTTAACGCGTGTCTCAGACTCAGGATCTGTTAGTTGTACTTGCTGTTTGCTCGGAAATGTCAAATTACTCAATTTTACTTAAACTTATTCAATAAAATTGATTTTTTTCCTGTACTACCTGAAAATGGAAAAGCAAGCTATATATAGTGTTAGAGAATGAGACATGGTCTAAAGCAGGGTCGGCAACCTATGTCACACACGAGCCACATGTGGCACGCGAACAATTCTAAGTGGCATTTGCACTACTCAACAAATTTGTAAATTTTTTAATTGTTTCAAACGTTCTACTGTGTGGTTCGCTGAATCATATTGGTAGATTGGTTTGACACGCAACAGCTAAAAGTTTACCGATCTATGGTCCATAGACATGAAACAACTATTCAACGGTTAGTTGCTTAAAATTCAAGTTGATGCTCGAAAAAAAGCTTTTTTCTTAACTGAAATTACTTGAAGTTAATAACTGATATAAAAAATGCTAAAATGATTTCTAAGAAGAAACCAGGGACTATTGGTTGCTGAATAGCTATGATGTGATGTTTGTGGATAATAAAATTTAACTCATTTAAGCTGTTAAAGAAAGCTCAGCACCATAAAACAGTGGTCCCAACCCTATTCCGTAGATCAAAGGGTGTATGGTCACTCAAAAGGATATATGGTCACTCAACATTAATTATTTCCATTATATTTACTGGGTTGTAATTTTCTCGTGTTTGTGCGACTTTCCATAGAAATCTATATTTTATGTGAAATCATTTTATAATTATTTTTGGTGCAACTGAGTTTTACTCTGAAGCATGTTTAAATACAATTAAATTATGAAACCAAAACAATTAAATATAAATAATCAACGTCCACCCTCAGCAGACACCGTAAAATCATCAAACGTTGACTGGTCCGGAAGAGAAAACTGCTATACAGTATTACGTCACGGTTTTTTTACCCCAATGGGCTGCAGATTCATATTTTTACCATTTTCAGACCTAGTACATTCTCCAGCGGTGGTATCCCTTTTAGTGCAGCATCATGTAAGCGATACAATCACGCCGGTAATTTTGACACTCAGTTTGACGATGTGAACTTGTTCAAGAATTTAATTTGCAAGAGCAAAATTAATTCATTATTCTGGGGTATGATAGAATTATGAAAGAACTTTCAACCAAATACAAAAATGTTACACGTTATGATATTGAACTGTACATCCCCTACGTGAAATTGCCAGAAAAAAACGGAAAATTATTTTTAAAAAAAAGGTATTGTAATACAAAACATTGATTTTTTTTCGAATGCCAATATATTGGCACTTGTAATGAGGGAGAAATAGGATGGTTCTATCACTGGAACTTCTGAAGGAATTTTAATACCAGTATATGCGAACTCACAATTTAACAATAGTTTTTTTAATGCAGTCTCATTATTTTGTCAGAATAACATTTGCACTTTTAGGAATGTAAGTCATTGATATAATATCTTATCATGACCTTTTTTCATACTTTGACTAAATTTCTTAGTATCTATAGAATGCTGGCACTCTATACAATGCGTAGGCAAAGTATGTAATTAATCTCATATTCATACTTTGCCTAAAAACGTCCGGCATTGTATAGAATGCCTAGCATTCTATAGAATGCCAGCATTTCATACTTTGCCGTAAATATATCATAATGTGATCTTGATACTTAGAATAAAATAATAATTTCGTAGAGTTGTAATCCTGGAATGAAGTATACATTTCTAAATATTAACATTGCTTTTAAAATTTGGCATGAATACATGGGGAAATTGTAGATTCACGTATTTTCACTGAACTAAATATTTTAAGTTTACTGTTTGAAAGAGAAAAGTAATTGGAGTAGGTTTATTCACAATTAAATTTGTTATGATTTTATTGGTGAAAGATGTAGTTACCTATGACACAATATTCCGTGTAACACTAAAGAAAAAGAATATTGAATATATGCGTATTGAATTATCATATTCGCTTAAGAAAAAAGTCGGGTAAAGAATATATTGGTTGAATATTTATTTCTTATAATTATACATGATTAAATAATTTTCGATCTTTTACTACTTTTAGAAAATAACATTACAATAGGAAAAAATTCAGTAAACTCACTGTAAGTTAGTTCATTTACTAATAATTATACTGTTGTAATAATTATGCAAAAGTAGTTTGATTTTACACATATTTAATGGAATAAAATTAACTAATTCGGAACAATTACCTAAAAAAAATTTAGTGACTGATATTAAAAGGAAATAAATGTTTTTAATGTTATGTTCAATTCATGTATTTACTATGCTTATTTAAACAAAACAAATTATATTTTAAAATCTGTTTTTTAATGTTATTAAAACGTTTGATATTTTAAACTTACATGACGTCTTAAATGTAATTATTCTCAGATCCCAGTTATTTATTATTACAAGTATTAATAAAATAGTGATTTATTGTGTTGCAAGTAATATGGTATTTATTGTATTAATCATATGTTTTTAATAATGTGTACACACGTATTGCATTGGTGATATGCGTCGTATGTTATTTTTAATAGTTGTCATTATTGTTAATATAAGTGAAAAATGAATTTTATTTTATTTAACTATTTGAAGTATTTTTAAAAAAACGAAAATCATGGAATGTTAACGTTAGAACCAAAATAACAAATTTTAAGGCAAATCAAGAGAAAAAAAATATATAATACATTCAGTTAAGGGCCGACACTCTAAAAAAGGTTTCGATTTAATATGCAAATGACTTGATTTTACTGCCCAATGAATGAATATTTGGAACCCAAGTGCATTACATCTTAGAAATAGGATGGCAAGTAAAAGAAGAAGAAATCAAATTCTAAATCACGGGTTTTATTTAAATTTTATTCCATCTATTCGTTACTTTAAGGCTTCCTGCATACGATTTTATTAAACGTGTAAATAAATCCCTTCATGATAAAGGAATGTGCACTTTTAAGCTAAATGGAGAATTTTAAATTTGTGAACTATATACAATTTTTTAGACTATACGCTATCATTTAACTCTGTAGCTGTGATGTTATAATAAATATAGAAACACCATGACGCGAAAATAATTTCAAAATAGAGACATAGCTGTAATTAATAACATTGTGATCTTCAGAAAGGCTCTTGTAGTACTTCATTTGTTATAATCGGTGATCTCATGGACTAGTGAACAAGAAGAAATTAGCTTCATTTCAATGAGATAGTTCGCCACCTCCTTTGTTTTGTTTACTGAAAAAACGCATTTGAAGTGGCACCACATTTGTTGAAGCTGAAATTTCAGTGAGCAATACAGGTAGTGTTTTTAGTGTTTATCTTAAGATGAAGAAAGGATTCTAAGGGCATTGCTCTTCCTTACAAAATAATATTGATTATAAATGAATAAATAATAAATTTGAACATTGAAGTTAGTTAAATGTCTTTTATTGTATTTTGCTATTTGGAGTGTATATTTTTTTCAAAATGATATGCACTTACCAATTTTTTTTTTTTACTTTTCTTACTTTTTTAGGAATTCCATTGGCAATTGAATATAGTTAAAGCTTTTTACTATCCAAAATAACATTTTTCTTCTGAAATCTGAGTTGCTTTCTCTGAGGGTCCTAGACTAATGCCTACCGTTTTCTGTTATTAAGGTAACTTGGTAAAGAAAATCTACAAATTAAAGCCACATTTATGAATCAACGATAAAACAATGTATAAAGTAAAACTTTAACACTCTTCCTGAATAAAAATAAGATTTCTGGAATATTTAAATTGTTTCTTTTTCTGCATCTATCCGTCCTTTCATCTGAATATTTTTTTTCCAATTTGAAGTTATATCCGTATGCATATTATTATTGGAGCTTCATTTCAAAAAGGTATTACTCAAAGAAACTTTATGTACCTTTGCAATGAATGCATATAAATAAATATAATTATATACATATTGGCTTCAAGTTTTTATTTCTTACCCCGGCAGTTCTAGCGCAAGAAATGCAGCAAGCATTACGTGTCCGCGGTAGCCAAGTGTTCTAGGCATCGGATCATGGCTAGCGTGTCTTGAGTTCGATCCCAGTACCACTGAAGATCCGCCGTGTAGCGAAGTGAGGCACAGTAAATCTGTCAAGAGCTCCAACGTCCTCTCGTTTGGGTAGTATGGTAGTTATGAGAGGGGGTGCCAGATGAGGTGCCGTCCGCGTCACTTGACCATGGTTCAAAATTACACGGACCGTCGCCAAATGCCCTCGTGTAGCTGAACAGTACGACGTAAATATTCACTCACACAGCAAGCATTACTTATTTATTTTCCAATGCTTCTTTTTAACCTTTTTTTGAAAAATGGATGACTATTCTTGTAGTAGATTTGCATGTCATAACCTTGAAAAAGGCATAATGTATGAGCGATTTTTAAAAAAATATTTGGATGGATAAATGCTTCCTCAAGTGTGTCACATCCGGCTCGTTCACTTCTGTTACATGGGCAAACTTCAAAATATTTCTTTCGTTACGGCGCGTTATTGTAGTTATGATAAAGAAATGCGATATTTGAAAAATAATCGATACAATAACTTTGGATGAAGACGCATTCTACTAGGAAAATGAAGAAGAATCAGAAGATGAATGCAATATATAGCAACCACGATGTTTCTACAGAAGATAAAGATTCTGTTGAAAGTAATTGCTTTATGGCGAGATATAAATAAACTGTTTGGAAGAAAGACAAATTCAACTTCTGAAAAATAAAATAACAATATTTGGATAGTGAAAAGAATTTTTTTAAAAAAAATTACATGAACAGTTTTGTTTTCAAAGAACATACATGGCTAATCTTTGTTTGGTTTCCAAAAAAAAATGCAATTTTTTTATGCATACCGAATACCAATTAGAAATGTTCTTCTTCTTTCAATAATGCATCATGATGATGCAATAGATCAATCTACGGGCGACCCGAAAAAACCTGAAATTATAACTTCCTATATAGTTTTACTAAGCAGTTGGTATTGCTGAAGAAGTGACCATAACACATCCAGCAGCTAAAAACTTGTAATAATTGGCCTTTGGCGATACTTTTTGTGTTGTATTTTTTGCAGTGAATATGTGAATTATTTACCCAGCCATTTAGAAACCATCTACTCAGTAGTGAACCAGACACTTATATTTCATTTAAACTTACATAACATACAATACAAAAAATGTAGAAGTCAACAAGAAATATTTCCACGAATGTTTTAGAATCCAGTGGAGATATTGGTACACATGTAAAGAAGACTAAATGAGCTCGTAAAAGATGTACTAAACGCCTTAATAAAAAAATAAGGACAACTAAGCTTATGTATGAAAAGTGTGATACACCAGAGGAACACATGACCTGAATTTGTAGAAAATGTGCAAACTTAATTTAAGTAATACTTTAAAGTATATCTTTACACTGGGCATCCCCCATTTTCTTTCTATTCTCCCCTTTGCATACATATTTTTATTGTAAATATAGAACGTAACACTTTTGAATATGAGACACTTTGTGCAAGAGCTTCCGTCCGTTTTATTCGCAAATATAATGTCGGGTTAAATGCCGTGGACATATGTATGGCTCACATATCCGATGCGTTAACTGCCCCTGTAGTATACATAAGCAATTTCCGAAATGCAATATTTTGCAGTAATGCTATCCCTAAGGTTTTGAAATACAATAAAATGACTTACACGGTATTTGCGGAGAATTTAACCAATTTAGAGAAATATTTATTTATTTATACTCTCTTTTCCACCATTACACCGTATATAATCCGCGCCTAGTTGAAAATAATCGGCGCTGAACGGAGGATGGATTAACCGTTCTTAGTCAGTTAAGGAGTTAGCACAATAGGAAATAAATAAAAAAAATATTTGTATAAAGTGTGATAATGATCTGAGTTGTAAAAAAATATTATTTAAATCTTATCAAAATCATTATTAGAAAAGCTCGAGTTCTTATATAACAAAAAAAAACTCTTTTTGAAACAACAATTGATGGAGAAAAATGACAAGCAATTAAAACCCATAAAATGAATCAAATATTGAAATATGATTATAATACTCTAAAAAAGAATTAATTTGTTAAATAATATCTTACTATTTTTTTAAATAAATTTAACTCTACATGTCTTTATATTTTAAACTATAATATTTTTTTACTACCACATGTTGCAATATCTCTCAATTACAGCGCATACAGATTTTTTTTTAATTCAATGATACAATGCAATAAAATTTTATCAGTAGTCTATCTGTAGCACGAGCTACATGTTTTATTAGGACTTTAGAATTGCCCCAAGGATCACCAAAAAACGCACACAATATTTATGCAGTAAATTGCCTTTTATAGACTAAAGATACACAAAAATAGACAATTTTTAAACATATATATTTTTTTGATTCTTTTTATGTTACACTATCGCTGTCATTATTTATGTTTGAACAATAGCTCGACAAATGTATTCTCTTCCATGTTTTCTCAGCTTTCTGGGTGCAATTAGTCACATATTTGAGTGTAAACTTTTTTACAGTCATAAAAAAGGTGCCTGTCCATTCCAGGGGGCAAAAACCCGTAGTAACATGAAGCAATAAATTTGCGTAAGTCAAATTTTGAGACAAGTGGAGTGAAAATTAAAATGATTTTAATTTTTGTAGCATTATTATGAAGCTGACGGATCACAAAAATGGATATGAATTTCAAATGCAATTTTGTTTCGGTAGCATACATTTCTGGTTTTTTAATTGAAACTTATGATAACTTCGTTTTTTTAAATTCGTTACATAATGAAAATTTCAGTATTATGCTTTAATTATTATTTTCTGTCAAAAAAAACATTAATTATACATTCGTCATTGTACAGAAAAATTCAAATTATTGTATCCGAAAAAAATTAAATACTATAAAGAGAACTTTGGACTAAACAAAACACAAAAAATTTATTTTCTTCTCAAAAAGTATTTTAAATGTAAACTTTCACTATTCATCCATTGAGAACAGAGGTGGCCAACCATTTTCGGAAGAGCGCTATGTCTGATGAAAAAAAGGTATGCGCTACACTTTCAACTTTTCGAACAAACAAAAAACATGAAAAAAAGAAAAAAAATACTTATAGGCCAATAATGGAATCTTTAAGCAAATAACGCATACTTTTATGCAATTTTAAGAAGAGGGAATTTAAAAATAGCATGCAATATGAATAAGAGAAAAAAAAAAAAACATAAGTTTTACGATTAATAAATTTTTACTGGCTCAGAATCAGTTATATATAAAAGACGAGTAACTCTAAACACAATTAATTCTAAATAACTATATTAAACAGTCAGTACTTGCTTAAAAATGTTTTGGAATTTGCATTGAGATAAATTTTCTTGAAAATATTAACAAAATTAGGTTGTCTTTGTTAGGTTGTTAGTTAACTTTGTATGACATTTTGATTTTATAATGTTCATATTAGAAAGCATTTGTTCAAAAACATTTTGATTCAAACCTTCAATAACATTTTACATCTAAATCAAGTAAAATTTTAAAAAAAAATGTAGATACAAATTTCCAAAAATCAATACAATTCAGAACATTTGTAGTTAAACAAACTTATTATATTTGCTTTTTTGTGTAGTATGATGCCGTAAGTCAATAATTTCGATTTTAATTTTAGTTAAGCAATAATTAACCTCTCATAGAGAAATTGAAAAAAAAATATTTGTGAAGATATCAGCCTTTTTTTTTGTCTTCTTAAAAATCATCAAACCTAACACCGAATTAATCTTGCAAAAATAGAGATTAAATTTTTAAACCTATCATAACTTGAAACATTATGAATTTTCGTAGATAGTTCTGCAATAATCTGAAATGTGTTTGTGAATATTTCTTTTCCAAAATGGATATAAAATAGCAGTAGTTTCTTAAACAAAGAAGATATATAAACTACTTTGGTAGAAAAAAATACAATGTTTTCCCTATAATCTTAAATATAAATGATGTAAATGTCCCTAATATCAGTAAGAAAATCTTCCAACAACCGAAATTGATTCTTGAGTAGCAAGCTCTTTTTGGCAATTACTAATGTCTTCCAGATACTTTAAATACCCTGCCTAAAATTCTAAGACCTCGCTTTGCAAAGCCAGGACTAATAACCATGAATACATCCTCTCTACATAACTTTTATAGTAATTCAATTAATTGTGCTTAAACCAGCATCACTCGCGTGAAAAAAACGACCTAAAGTTCTCCCGCAGTTCTATGAAGTTCTCCTTCATACCCAAGGGTGTTTACATTGTGTTTTTACCGTAACATTTTTATACAACTAGCTTAAAAGGAAGAAAAGTAGGAAGTACAACATGTTTATTACATTTTTTACACGTAAATTTAGTTTTACTATTATTTTTATAAGGGCATTCAGTGCATTGTTTATACACTCATTTAATAGTGTCGTGAGTGAGTGCGATGTTTTCACTGTATCTTAATTTTTTTTAATCTGTATCTTTTTTAAACTAAACATATAGGAAAAACTTTTTTATTCTTTAAATTTAAAAATTTGGAAGTTCTTTTTTTATTTTCTCTTATTTTGTTCCAACAATAATTTTTTTTGTTTTAAAAGTTCATCTGAAAGTGGATAAGATGTGTACCAGTTATCTCCTTTAAAATTACATTCTTCTCAAATATTTTTTGTCTCTACATATAAAACATTTATTTTCAACAGTGTCTCTCTTTTCTAAATCTGGAACGATTTCAGTAGATGAATCGTACTTGCTGCTATACTCTTCATTTGCTTTTTCCTTATCATAACCGCGAAGAGAATTTCTTCATCCGAAAATAGTATTGTACTATATCTATTAAATGCTGTAATTATTAAATTACTTAAATATCACATTTCTTCATCATAACTACAATAATACGCCATAGAATAAGGAAGCGTAAAAGTAAATAAGCGTACTCACGTATTAAAAAATGTAACTGAACTTCACGCGCAGGGTGTGTATCCAATGATCTATTTTAAAAATTCGCTGACAGGCTTGATCCCCTTGAAAGTTACCTTAAAGTCAGCTAGACCAGGAATAATCCATTTTCCAAAAAAAGGTTTAGCAGGTGTGTTGAAAAAAGTTAGACAGTGGGTATGACACACCCTGCGCGTGGTTAAAATAAATTTTGAAGATTTTTTTGGCTTTGACAATCCTTTTTTCCATAAAATTGTTACAAAAGTTGGCATTTATTATTATTTTTCAAACTTAAGAAAAAAATTTATGAGTGTTCGTGTGCCATTGTTACAACTCAACCGTGCTATTTTGTGGTACACATGCCGTGGGTTCTCCCCCCCTGATTTAGAAGTATAAAGTGGGAAACTACTTGTACTAAATATTTATTTTTCACTTTTTACGTGTTAAATGCATTCGGGTTTTCAAAATTTGGAAAATTAATGGTTTTATGATTTAAACGATTGTTTTAAAGCTGTCAATTTAAAATAAATAGATAGAGCATATAAGACTAGTAAAATGTTGTGCGCTTAAAACACTTGGTTTTGCTTTAATTAGATCAGAGTTTCCCAAACATTTTTGTCTCATGGACCCCTTGCCATGTTTTTTTTTGGTTTATCCAATATTGAATTTTTGCAATTTTACCAACTTAAATGTCTTTTTGACAGCTGCTATAGAACAACATTAAAAGATTTAAATTTATAATTGTAGTGAATTATAGTGTTTAAAACTTATAAAACCCATGCTAATTAATTAAATAAAAAATACTTCATCCATGAAATAACTAAACAGGAAAAAAATATTCTTAAAATGAGGAATGAATCTGGTGCTTCAATAACACATTTTCAAGATTTGGCATCAATCTTTCAGGTTCATCTCTAAATATCCTGACCTGTATTATTTTTCTATTTATTTATTTTAGATTGGAAACCACACTGAAACAAATCTAATCAGGAAAATGAATTAAAAAACTTTTCAAGATATTCCATAATCCAGGATAAGCAACACATATAACGCTGAAATGATAGTTCTGATTTTAATTAAACTAATGATGTCCCCTTACAACTGCAAATTAAATTCCTTATATTTAGTAATTAAATCTGTTAAATAGGCAAAATTCGGTTTCCACCTGATTAAATTTTCTTTTAAAATTAATAACACGATATGGTTTAATACAAGCCTATATTGTAGAGCCACATTTTCCCCCTCATGCACCCCCTCCAAATTATTTTATTGCTAATGGGGATTCCTTTTTTTGTTATTGAAAACAATGATAAAATCCCCGTGCACCACAAAGTATCACTCAGGGCTCACAGAAGTAAGTATTAATGACACAATCCAAAGGAATAAAGAACAAAAGTAAAGAAAAAATAATAAATAAATAAATAAAATAACCACTTGAGATTAGGAAACATTACAAATAATCATAACAAACTCACTGAACTTTTTAAAAGTACTTCTGGTGGAAAGCAGTTGAGGAAGATGCGGAGGTCAATTTATATTAAGTTTCTTGAATGCCAGTCTTAGGGTATTCCGTTATTCCGTTCTTTTTCAAACTTGGGACACAGAAGGGGCACATGGTCTACATTTTCCTCGCCACCAATGCCACAATCACAGGAAGATGACGGAACTAAATTAAATTTGTTCAAGTAGCTTTTAAAGTTGCCATTTAGAGATTGACCATTTAGAAACTGGGTTATTTTGTTGTTAGTATAAAAATGATGGCAGGACAGTCTTATTAATGATTGGGAAAAAACAATTCTTTTTTATTTTCCCATTATTTGAGATATTCTTGGTTCCAAGACTTCACCATTCATTCCTTCATAAACTTCTTGTAAAAAATGGCTTAAGACTATTAACGGCAATGTCAATTTTACGCTTGGTTGCAACCTTGGCTAGCCAATCGGCCCGCTCATTTCCAAAAATGCCCGTGTGTCCGTGAACAAATGCAAAATCTATTGAGATGTTTTTACCTTTTAGGCTTTTAAGTTGCTTTTGGATCTCGACGATTATGTTGTTAGATGAAGAAATACACTTAAGCGAATCCAAGGAGGAAAGATAGTCTGTACAGATGAGATAGTCTGAGACACTATTTTGTTCAGTGATCCATTTAATGGCGAAGTTTAAACATAAAAGTTCAGCTACAAAAACTGTGCATTCATCACGAATTCTAAATTGAAAGTGCTCGGATTTTACACCACTCCTGAACACAATAAAAGCGAAAACTAACTCTGCTAGCAATTTTACTACGACTATTTACTGTGGACCCCTTGTAAGTCGTCATAGACCATTGGGGGTCGCTATAGACTAGTTTAGGAATCACTGGTTTAAATTATGTTTTTTCAAGCCAAAAACTTAAAAGTATAGTTTGTGTAATAGTACTTAAAATATATTTGTTCCAATTTTACTAATATATTTCACAAACATACTACAACATTTTGAAAGCTTCTTTTTGCATTTGTAGAAATAATATTCTGATTTATTTGCATCATAAGAATACATTAGTTAGCAATAATGTAAATGCGTATTATAAGACATTTTGTAAATTATTGTTTAGACAGCAAATATCCTTTTAATTTTCTTTTTAACAATTCTAAAAAGCTCATGTTAATAACTTACCTTTGAAACATTCTTACTTTTTAAAGTTTTATTTTTTTCCTTACGTTTTTTCTATTAAATTTTTTATTAAGTATTGTTGCCTTATTATTTTTCCATGTATTTGTTTTTTTATTTCCAATGCAATCTCTAGATGCCACTACAGGTAATAACTTTTAATATATTTTATTTATTTTTTGTCTCGTGTACAGTTTTTCCTTAGTCTTTTCATTTCCCAAAAATTTATTTATGAATTAATTTTTGATTTTCAAGACTCCTAAGATATATAAGTACAGTTCACCTCTACAATTATTTTTTTTTAAAATTTTTCTTTTCTTATGAGCATTTTTATTTTGCTACTGCACCGTTATGGCTCAAAGTTTCTAAATTAGTGTGTAGTTCTTTTGTTTTGTGGTCTTTTTTCAAAATTTATTGCTTTATTTATATATTTAGTTTTCTGGATTGGATACTTATACTCTTTTTACTTGGTATTTGCCATTGGAAACAAAGTTTGTAGACATTTTAGTACTGATCTCTTTGTATTATGTTTATAATCTTTTACATTTATAGAATTTAAGTTTAGGAGTTTGCTGCTGTATACTGATATTACAATATTAACTCCAAACAATAATGTCTTGCTATACCTTGATTTCTAACTTTTCTGTATTAGATTTATGGTAGTTAAATATATGCAGGCACACACAAACAAACATACACAATGCATATATATATACATATATAATTAGTATCATTGATGTGAGTGAGTGTATATTAGCGTCGCACTGATTAGCAACACGAGGGCTTTTGGTGACGTTCCACGTAATTTTGAACCATGGTCAAGTGACGCGGACGACACCTGAGCTGGCACCCCCTCTCCTAACTACCACACCACACCACCGGAAGGACGTTTGAGCTCTCGACAGATTTAACGTGCCTCGCTCCCCTACACGGTGGAACTTTAGTGGTACTGGGATCGAACTCATGACACACTAGCCATGATCCGATGCCTAGACCACTTGGGCACCGCGGCCACATAGTATCAATGATAAAAACACTTTAAGAAATGTGGCAAAGGAACTCGTCGTCTGTAATGAAGAGCATTAAAATTATGTTAATAAAAAGATTAATTAGATTTTATTGATGTTTACCCTATGTATGGGAAAACAAACAATTAAATTTTTGAAAAAAAGGGAACAATATTAAATCTAAGAAAAATAAATGAATGTTTTGAGAAACCACCACTTTCAACAATAACAACGTTGAACACACTGGGGTGTGTGATAAACATATAGATTTGCTTTACGTAAAAAATGGAGAGTTTGGACATTATTGTTTCATTAAAAGCTTATCTCGACTTGTTTCCAAACAACTCTCAAAACATCAACATAAAACATTTATATGTAAAAGATGTTTAAGTGCTTTGCAAACAGAATACAAACTTCTTCAGCACAATGAGATGTGTATACATAAAAGTCCTGCAAGAGTAGTAATGCCGTCAGAAACAAGTAAGTTTTTAAAATTTAAAAATTTTCAACATTCTTTAAAAATACCCTTTGTTGTATATGCGGATTTCGAGTGTGTAACTAGGAAAAACTGATACTTGTGGTCCTAATCCAAACTTTTCATTTACTAATATTTATGAAAAACATGTCCCGATAGGTTTTTGTTATTTTATCAGTTATCAAGGGGGGTATTATAAAGATCCAGTAGTATATAGAGGTATTGATGCCCCAAAAATTGTTATTGAAAAGTTAGAAAAAGATGCAATAGAAATGGATAATATTTATAAAAAACTAAAAACCATTATTACCTCTTACTGAATCAGAAAAGCAATTGTATGATAATGCTAAAAATTGTTGTTTGTGATCAAACCTTTCGCGAAAACAATATCAAGGTTAGGGATCATAACCATGTGACTCATAAATTTAATGGCCCTTGTTGTAATAGTTGTAATTTAGCAATGAAAACCCCTAAATTTTTGCCTGTTTTCTTCCATAATCTTTCTGGGTATGACGCCCATATTTTTATTAAGGAGTTAGGATATGATAAAAAACAAATTAATTTAATTCCGAACACCGAAGAAAAATATATTTCCTTCAGTAAAAATATTTCAAATGATTTTCAGTTAAGGTTTTTAGATTCTTTCAAGTTCATGTCTTCTAGTTTGGAAAATTTGATAAAAACACTAAAAAAAGATGAATTTAAATATATGAAACATTATTTTGATTCAGAAAAAATAGATTTACTTTTAAGAAAAGGAGTTTTTCCGTATGATTATTTTGATAGTTTTGAAAAGTGTAAAGATTCTTGTTTACCACCTATTAGCAAATTTTACAATAAACTAAATGAGGAGCCTATAAGTGTAGAGGATTATAATCATGCATGTAAAGTATTTAATGAATTTCATTTAAATAATCTTGGTGAATACTGTGATCTATATGTAAAAACAGATGTCCTATTGTTAACAGATCTCTTTGAAAACTTTCGGAAAATATGCATGCAAACTTATAAACTTGA
>BMAO01004898.1:0-65562 GCA_019973975.1 Trichonephila clavata
AATGTATCCATGTGTAATTTAATTATTTATTTTGTTCCAAAGTATTTTCTCATAATTTTCATAAATAATTGACATATTTTTAAGTGCGACTTTTTATGCAGTCTCTCTCCATAGCATAAAAAATTATAAGGTATGTCGACAAAGTTGTTATTTATATGTAAATATTTATCGCATTTTCACATTATTTTTTTTATGCGGTTTCCATGTACCGTACAGAAACAGGTTTTATTGTATTGTTTTACTAAGTCATGAAATGCCAGAAAGTTAACCAACACTTAAAATCCTTTTTTTTTTAATTAAATGTGTTTAAAAAACAAAATGCTTCCTTTAAAGCAATACAGCAAAAAATATAGAAAAGAAAAATTGAAAATGTACATGAAAATCGCACCAATAAAATTTTTACAACAAAGGCAAAAAAAAAAAAAACCCTCTGATAACGATGTAATAATTTGAGTTTAATTCGAAACATAAAAATTTATGCAAAAAATTCAACTTTATTTTTTGTGATATTGTTCAAAAATGATGTTTTGATTACTTAAAAATAAATTAAATAAAACGCTTTTTAAGAAAGTTCCTTTGTAATCGACTTAGTTTTTAGTAACTGCTGCTCAACTGACCGCAATGAAAATACGTAAGTTAAAAATTGTAATAATTATTTACAGATAAAAAGTTCTAAAAATAACATTTTGTAATTTTTTTCACAGTTTCTGAGCGTTATATATATTCCGATAAACTATTGATTGATCACAACAATGCATTTTTTAATGTCCCTTTCGAAACTTAATCTATTGGTTCCTTAAATTATGCCATTTATTTCTGTTTAAGATTTTGATGTGAAAAAAGAGGGGGTAAAAAATCAATATATTAGAAGATATCAGATATTATCGAGAGAAAGCAAGTGCAGTAGACAATGATGGACATTTGTAGTCTTCAGCCATTTTTATCGACGTGTATCATCGGATTTCTGTTATGTCTGATTTCCAATTTTTTTTTTATTGGAAACTTCAGCTTCCGTCATGTTTTATATCTGCCAGAAAAATATCAATAACTGTGACCCTTCTGGGCATGAGACACGTTCTTTTTGAATCGCCTATATTTAAAGCCCAAAGGAACTTAGATTTTTTTTTAAAAAAAAGAAGCAGTGCATGCATTTTTTGGTTTTGCTTCATAAATACCCGCACATATATCGGAGATCTATCTATAATAATAATAGCTTTCCACATGATTAATTGCTGTTATGAATCCATATAAGTATTTACAAGTAGCCATATGGTTATGGGTATAACAATATAATGTAAAATGTTGTAGAAAGTATCCTTTCTTTTAAGCTTTCAAGCGTTCTAAAGCGTAAAAAAAGTTCGATTTTGACATGCCGATAAAATATAACCAAACGAGTTTTATTAGTGAACTCCACGTATCATAAAAAATGAACAAGTATGTATAAATATAGGTTACAGTGAAATTTATTATGAAGAACTTTTTTTTTCAGGCATTGTTCTGAAGATCGTGCTAATCTCTTATTTTTCTTCTAAAATTCTTGTTTGGTTGCTTAAGTGGGAATTATTAATGATTATAATTTTGTTTAGTATAAATATAATTCGTTATATTAAAAAAAAGTTCTAATTACCTTTTATTGTCACAAAACTTTTTTTTAAACTTTAACTATATTAAACTACATAACAGAGAATATTTAAAAAAAATAAAAATTTTAAGCAAACTGTAATACTCAAGCAAGATACAGCTATACAAATAAATTGATGTTAATAAAAAAATATTATCAGTGAAATAAGTGATAAAATTGTAAACTCAGAAATCAGTTTAAAAAAACTAGTATTAAATACAATTAGATAACATTTTTCAGAAATGGGGGAGGTTAGCCAACCAGAAAACTATTAAACCACACATTTATATAAATTATTTTATATGTAAGAGCTCTAATAAGTCTCAACAATGTTTATAATATTATACGAGGCATGTTTTTTAAGTAAGTACCGTTTTGAAATTAAAAAAAGACGTGCAAAGATATCGCAATAATTTTATTTTTGCATGAAAGCCTGTACCTTAATCTACTTTTCTACATAATTTCCGTGAATATTGAGGCACTTGTCATAACGTGGCACCAGTTTTTGAATACCCTCCTCATAAAATTCTGCCGCCTGACTTGTTAACCACTGTATCACAAATGTTTTGACTTCGTTATCGTCTTGAAGACGCTGACCGCCCAGGTGTTTCTTCAAGTGCAGGAACAAATGGTAGTCGCTGGGCGCCAGATCAGGGCTGTATGGAGGATGATCTAGAGTTTCCCATTTAAAAGATTTGATGAGATCTTTGGTCCGATTAGCCACATGTGGACGGGCATTGTCATGCAGCAAAACGATACCCTTACTCAACTTGCCACGTCTTTTGTTCTGGATTGCACGACGCAGATTGTTCAATGTCTAGCAATAAGAAAATAATTATTTTAACCCCAATATTACTTTTTATCCGAATTACTTAAAGCTAATTAAAATTAATAGTAATCCAGTTAAGACTAATTACTTCGAATTATCAAGAGGATAGAACAAAACTAAAAATACACGAAGATAAATTTTTTTCTAACCCATTTAAATTTTAACTGTGTAATAAAACAATAATTATGTACATGTGTGTGTGTATAATTTTTTAAAGTACACAGTATAAATACTAAACACAGAAATTCAAAGCATCAAAAGAATGCATTTATTTATTAAAATCAACTATTAAAATAATACACACTGTACATAATTAGTATTTTGACGAAAAAATTTGTTATCTCTTTTTGATTTAAGGTATTCAATCTAACTGTATCAATAGATTTTTTTAGATTAACTGCAGATTGAAAAATGTCTGCATCAACATGATTTTGAAGGGAAAAGTTGCGAGGTTTGTTTAGTGACACTTTAGCTTCTGTCAGAGTTATCAGAGTCAACTCCGAAGGTCATCAAAGGGGCTACGTTACAAGGAAGATAAGCAGAGACAATACAACACGAAACATGTAAGCTCCAACCTGTTTGCTACAGAACTCTGCATGATAGTGAGTGTTTGAATTGTCAAGAGTTTCATTAGATCACTTCGAATTATCACGTGTTGAATTCTGGTAGGCCACAGATTCTACGAAACATTGAGTATACCAAAACGTATTGTTTTAGTTCGAAATAGCAAGAGTTTTTCTCTAGAGGCTAAGCGTATACTTCGAATTAGCGAGAGGTTCGTATTGTCGAAGGTTTGAATCAGCGAGAGTCGACTGTATTAACTTTAGAGTCAATAAAGTACATGGTTTAAGGATGTATTTGTCTTATGATATTTTTGTTTTATCAAGATATTCCCTTATTCTATAAAGAAGTGTTTATTCATAAAAAGTGTTTATTTTTTCTTTTTAGATCAAAATAAAAAATTTCTAGTTTATTGAAGAAAGTGACAGTGTTAAAAAAAGACACTTGGTAATAAGAAGTTTAATTAGAAGAATAATTTAGATCAACAATAAGATTTAAAGTGGTACAAAAATGTTTAATATCTTGAATTGGATGCCTCAAGACTAAGTAAAAATAATGGTTGATAGTTACTAGAACATCAAATATCTAATATGCATTAAAAATAATATAATTTGTAAAATCTATAATGATTGAGGACTTGAAAATAGCGATATGTCTCTAATATTTCATTCTGATAAATTTATATTTCTTTTTTAAAATATGCCGAAATAAATCATTTCCATTATTCGAATTTTAATTTTTAAGCCGTAACAATCATTAAAAAATGCATTCCAATCAATTTATAAAAGGTAAAATTGTTCTCAGACAAAGCAGTAAAGATATGAATCGAAAAAATTGAATCACGCTTTTATTTCTTTTTTATGATATCCTTTTAAAAAATGTAATGGTGAGAGTATATAATTTTCAGGTTATATATTTTCTCTTTTAAATTACTTTTTTTTTGTTGCACTGCCGTCGGAGAAAATTTGATTTCAATTTGAAAAGACAGGAAATAAATCGTTATGCGCAACTGAGATCCCGATCTTTTTCATTCTAGATTACATCATTTTATATTTCTATAATTAAAATAGTCTATTGTGGAGTTAATGATGTTTGCACGGTATTATTTTAATTTGCGGGTGAATTCTGAAAAATAGAATCATTCGTTTTAAAAAACTTAATAAATTATTCACAAAAGTAGAATTTTCAATGTAATTTTTCTTAAAGATAATTACTTCTTCATTTATTGAAGTCTTTTTAGAACTGGCAGATGGGAAATTTGATCACATGCCTGTAAATTAATTCCTCTCGTCTTAAAAGATGGTTTTCATTTTTTCACGTTGTTTATTTGTTTAATTATTATTTCTCTCGCTTGTAATGTTTTATGCATTAAAGTGAAGTGATGTAGTAGCTTTTATTTTAAAATTAATGGCTATCACTTTTACTTCTATCATCATTTCAAAAGGGATCTAATAAATCGAAATAGAATTTTATCTCTTTTTAAAATACTGACCCTTACAATTTCTAAATTCTTTTTGAATACCTTCGAATTCATGATTTTTAAAAAGGGTATAAGTGAATAATTGTTTCGATACTTAATGTCAAGTGAATTAGAATATACATATAAAGTTGTTTCAAGAATACTATTACAAGTAAAGTTATTTAAATGCAAAATTTTAGCAGAAAAGGAAAAAAAAATTTATATAAAGAATTCTTTTTTTATTAGAAAATGCTTTTATAAGAATTTTATTTTTATCTATATAATATATAATAATCTGAGTATCACAATTTGGCGAGTGTGAAGGATTCCTTATTTAGATCAGTATTTATGGTGGTTGATGTTTTACTTGGATGGGATTGACGTGACAGTCCTGTGATTATTTCGTAATCCATTCCATTTCACATCTTGAAACACATAAGCATATTAAACATAAAGCATGGAATGAACGGTACATTACAGATAAAAAAAAACGAACACACAATGAGCTGCAGCCGGCTACATGTTGAAGTCAGACAAATAACAGAAAAGGATGATTTCCAGAAACCTCGGTTTATATAGGCAACTCAGATCACGTGATCTGAGTGGGTGAATAGATGTAGTTCAAAATACTCTTGCTAGGCGGGTAGCTAGTTTATTAATTAAACGTGGTTCCTGAAGGAATGGACCATAAATAAATCAAAAGCTATTAAAGATTAAATTACTGGGAATTATTACATTTATATCAAGCTGTCTGACAAATGTCTTAAAGCACTTGGTATTTATGTGGCAAAATAAAGTTATGTCTTATCATTAATATCTCATTCTATATTTTGACTTTAATGCACAACTTTGACCACAGTCGACAGGGGAAACTTATTTTCCGCGTGACTCACCTTCGTATAACAAATTATCTCAAAGGAAAAAGTATTTTAAAACTCAAGCAAAAATTTCCAAGCTGAAACGAAACCAGGAAGCCTTCAATATTTACAGAATATTCCACAAAACGGAAAGGCAAGGGGGGGGGGGGATTCACTTCCTCTTTTATCTTGGAAGAAAATTTTCTTCCAGTGGCTTAAAGTTTTTTTTTTTTTTTTTTTTATTTCAACCACAGAGGGTGTCCCTAAAAGCAAAATGATGAGGTAATGTTAGAGGAGATCCCATTTATAGCCCCAGAAAATAACTCTTTTTAGCCCTTGGAATGAGTGGCCGAAGTGCGTATAAGGAGTAAAAACGGACGTTACCAGAATATACAGGAGTTGGTATTGAAACCATACCACATGGTTGAAGTTACGAGTACACTTCAATAAATAACGAATTAATGTCTTTGGATATTTTATAGTATGAAACGAAAAAGATTTTATAGTTGCTTTATGATACTGGCCACTCTTGCTTCTGGTTCATCTGGGTGTGATTTTTATTGTAACTTTTCTCCACACAATAAACTAAGATATGTAATAAAATTCTAAAATTGTGGAAGTAGTTTCATGCAATTCCTTTATGGTGAATATTATGCTCAAGCAATATTATTATTTTTTTATCTCAGATATTCTGATAGAAGGACTTTTATGCGTAGTTTTCACAACAGCGTAGCAATTAAATGGATAATTTTTCTCTTTGTGTGTGTAATATGTTTCCGAAATGTCTCGAGGGAAACAGGAGATATAATTTAATCATGTGAATCTTCGAGATAAAATTTTTAGTTTCAGGTATATCATAGAAAAAAAGTGGTTTTTGATTAGGTGAACTAGTAAATTTTTAATTATGTTTATTTTCTGCGTTCTTGTTCTTTATTGCCTATTATTAAAAAGAATAAATATTTAACAAATGAACAACGTAAGACAGGGAATATGTTTATAAATGAAGCGCTATTTATTATTTAAGAAAGGAAATTTTGTAGAATATATATATATATATATATATATATATAATTTTACTTGAATATTTAAAATCCCCGAAAATAAGTATTACTAGTTGCATATTCATTTCAAGCTTGTGCAGTACATGAAATTAATTATTTAGATAATACACAGAAGAATTGTACTTACATTCAAATGGTTAGGTTTAATTTAAATAATAAGTATATTTCCCATAATTTAGTACGAGAATAACATTAATCATAAAAAATTTCTCCATATATGACATTAGTTGAAGTATACATAAAAGTAGAAAGGCTTTTTTTTAAATGTGCATGAACAATATAAAATTATTACAAAAGAAAAAAAAATGTAAAAAAAAAATATTTTTGTCATTTTCACCGATAGCAGATATTAAGTGTGGAGAAAATAATAATTTTGAAAACTTAAGCAGGAATGTTATTTTACAGTCTATTAGCAGATCCGCCGCTTTTAAGATAAAAGTATAATAATTATATTTTTTCATGTGAAATTGCTTTCTAAGTGACCTTCACAAACTTATTTTATTTAATTTCAATAATATCATTCCGCACACGTTCAAACACTGTAATTATAACGATAGCAGCATTTGGTGATAGTTTTCAATTAGGCGATATTCATTTGGTTGGCAAAATTGTTCAATGGTATAGTATGTAAATATCCAAATAACACTCCATAATTCGTTATAAATTGAATGTTTTCGTCATACATAATGTGGTGCATATGTTAGAATAGTTAACCTATGACATGTTGTACTAGTTATGATACTGGAGCTATACTTATAAATCACGATATTAACTACAAATAGCAATCTTGTTTCTTTAGAAAGACGGTATTTTCGAATCGCCCAATTAAACAGATCGTGGAAAAAGGTTTGAAGCAAAACATCCTTGTTGATTATAGAGACTAAACAACATATTCTCCAAGGGAGCCTTTGAAGCAATATTGATACTTACGTATTATATCATCGACCAATTTCGTCAAATCAGAAGACGTCGCCAAATGCCACGAAATGCAGCCAATACTAGAAAAACTCTTTCTGTGCATAACAGAACAATATTAATAGTGACAGCAATTAATGATTTTAATTTGGCGAAGTTGATCGAAGGTAAAATACGTTACTGAAATTTCTATAATCACCATTACCTTGATTTTTTCCAACCTCAAGTGGTATAGCACATTTTTTGCTAAGCAAATTCCATTTCTGAATTCCACGACTTAGGCCACAATTTCATTTCCGCATAACTAATGCATTCTACGTATGAGAAGGAGACAGGAAGTTGAAAAAAAAGGTAAAACCTTTTTTTTCTCTTTTCTGGAGATAGGAAACCATCTATCATGAGAAAAAGCTACATCCATCATGAGACGTCGCGCTCGGCTTCAGGGCAGTGGAAGCCTCAAATGTCTCTATCTTTCCATTTCAAATTTGACCTCTCGACTGGAAAAATGTTTTCCTGTTTTGCTCAAAATAACATCAAGCAATTCATCTCGCCGCGAGTCCGATTAAAGGAGTTAAGGGGAAGGGGGTGAATATCTGTTCTTTTCTAAGGTAACATTATGCATCTTACGTATGTCTCTATGATAAGCCTTTATTTTTAAAAAATCATATTTTCGTGGACAGGGTATCGAAAACTGTTATATATTGAAATTGCTTAAATAACCATAAAATTTTCCATTGTACAAAAAAAAAATATTGGTCATTTTAATTTAGGCCCATGAACTAAATATTAAGATGAGTATTAAAACATTTGTTAAAGAGTATTCTATATTGTATGTGAAAAATAAACATTTAAAAAAAGAATATTACTCTCTAAAATGGAGTGCATTATTGATTTTATGTTATAACAAAATTCTTATGTAGATTAAAGTAATTTCAAAATCATAGCTTAGGTCACATAAATGTTAGGATATAAATCCAATAAAGACATTAAAAGCATCGTAAATATAATACACTATTTAAAGAGTGATAGCATTTTCAACTCGCAAATGGTCACGCATCTCAGTGAGGTTCTCTAAGAGAGGTACAATCTTAAGCAATTAAAAGTATCTTTTCTAAGCTGTCATCAACAAAATACGGTTGACGTTTTCTGTAAACCTCATTTTGTGCGTGTGTGTGTTATTGTGTACTTCATCATTTTAATTTTAATTATGTTCTGCTTTCATGTTCTATTATTACAATTGTCCTTGAGTTTTCTTATGCTTATGCAATACGCGTTAATTTTACATATTTGTTTTTTTTTATGGTTAGTGACAGTGCATTTTAAAGGAAAAATCGTGAACTATGTAAAATAGATGAAAGAACTGAGGTACATTCCAACTGATATTTCTCTAAATTTAAAAATACAGAATTGCGTCTCATTCAGCTCTGACACTTACCTTAAAATCTAGATGTAGTGATTTCAATTTATTTATCATACAAAGTGATTTAAAACTGAACAGGTAATACTTACTAAAATCTATAAGATTTTAATTATTAGCTTTTAGTATGCAGCATTGGGTTAATTTTTATAAACTTGACTTCAATTTCATTCTGGTGTAGCATGTTTCCACCTTTGTTTTCTAAATTGTTGTTGATATTTTTAATACAGCCTTTGACAATGAAGTCGGGTGAATGAAGTCAGAACGGACGATTGGCATCACTGGTGAAACAAAACGCTGCACATGCGTAGTAGTAGGTGTTAACCATTTGCTCTCACCATTATTCCTTTTTGACTCATTTTTGTTTCTTGTAAGACTTGTTTTACTAAGTGCTTGTTTAGTATGTTGGTTCTTAACTGATAACAGGAAAATGAACGAACAAAATATCAATTTAAAGTTTTGTTTTAAGCTTGACAAGACACCATAAGATACTTATGCGATTCTGGTAAGAGTTTATTCAGATCAACCCCTGTTTATGGAGTGTGTGTACGAGTGGTTCGACAGTTTTCGAAAAGCAGGCAAAGTGTTTCTGACAGCCCTCGTAGCGGAAGACTGGTGACTTCTGACAATGATGAAAACATTAAAAAGTGATGATATAATCACTAACTGTCAATTAATTTTCACATGATAGCTGATGAACTGCAGATTAACTGTGAATCCGTGTGACAAATCGTTACCAAGAATTTAGGGATGAGAAAATGTTTTATCGATATTAACGATATTATTATTGACCCGATATTACTGACACCCAACGAAACGTGACGAGGCTTTTGAACTCCATCCTAAAAGAAGACTTATTTTAAAGTTACCAGGACATGTGTAACAAATCTCAGCGGTGCATAATTAAGGGAGGTGAGTATTTCGAAGGACAGTAAGGTTCGTTCTGAAGGTTCTTTCGTTAATAGTTTTTCTTCGTTAATATTAAAGGATTATTCATCGAACTTCATTGTCAGAGGTTGTACGCTTATGTATATTATTTTTATTGAGTTTCTATACATTAAAACCTGATGTTTAATCAAATTCAAATATTTCAAGAATTCATAAGCTCTGTTAATTTTTAAAGGTAAGATATAGAAATAGATAAGAAATATTCACAGAACTTCTGAATATTGATTCTTGAATGCCTTACAAATAGAGAGTAATTGCATGTGATAACACAATAAAGAGAAGAACCAGAAAGCAAGCAATTTTTTCAGAAAGAAAAAGTGTTTCAACAATACTATATTTCGACTTAATTATTCTAATAGTTTTTTATCCTAGTTTTTGTCTTAGTTAATCGATTTTCTTCATAAACAAAATCTTCTCCATATATTTCGTTTCTTATACCGTAGTACTTAATGAGCTTACCTTTTAGACGCAGAAAGGGAAACATCATTTAAGTATCGAAAATTTCTTAAAATGACCAGAAGTATGAACTATAGCGTTGCAAATTTTCTTCACAACACAACCATGTTTTTTGTGTGAAAAGATGTCTTCCTAGTGTTTTGCATGGTGAAATATACCTTATGAGTTAATTATATATAAATGAATTGAAATACTATCATTTAAAAAAATTTATTTCGAATTGGACTCAAAAAGTTTCAAAATCTTTAAAATTGCGAAATGTTTCAGTTATCACAAAAATTGCAATTCAGACTGCCAATTGTCACTATTGTTTACCCATGAAGAATATATTTGTTATGAAACAGAATGTGCACTTTTTTGTAAAGAGTATACTTGTCATAGAGTTAGTTGGTTCAATATTTAGGGATATATATATATATATATATATACATATAACGAAAAATGTAACCGATGTGGACAGTATACTTCAATGATTTATAAATTACTGAAACATTGAAAATATTGTTTTAAGAAAACATAGAAATAATGTATAGAAAGATACAATCATTTAAAGTTTCATAATGTGATTATTTCAACGCCCATTTTAATTTTTAAAAGATTTAAACTTTGTAAAGCTCAAATAAAAATTTTGCCATGGTTTCCGTTCAAATCAGTCTCAGTCTTGTAAATCCCCCCCCCCTTGTGATACACTTTTTAATATACTTCCATAATTTCTGGGGTTCTTTTTTAACTCTACTTTTTAAAACTCGCTTAAAAGTTGCATTTAATTTATATATCCCAATACAAAACGAGATTAAATCCTTTCCATCTCTTTGATTAATAGGAATAAAACATTTACTTCATCCGACACAATTTTTACCTCCCCTTAACCAAAGTGTAAAATTGAAAGTTATTAAATTTCTATAATTGATGATTTGACAGCGAACAGAAAAGGAAATGAGATAAAGTTTATTCACCACGTTCGAAAACTGTAATCCGCGCCTGTATTACCGTGGTGCAGAAAGAGTATTTTATGACAGCATGAATTAATATTTCGGCAATAATTATCATTACCTCCCCTGCTCATTTGCGTTGTGTTCACTGAATACAAAGTCGTTAAAAACGATGATGTTTATCATTTTTACATTTACTGGATAAAAACCTTCCAATCATAAAGCGTTAGTTGTATGTTTCACTCAATTAATTTAATAGATTTCTGGAGCTGTTAGGATGGCAATTACGGGTGAAAAACGACCGGACGTTGATGAAAAGAAAAATCGGTGGAATATTTTCTGCTAAGTACATATGCACCTAGCAAAAAAAATTCTGAATGGTGTTTTACGATTTAAATGGATTTAAGAGTGAAATAAAAGTGTGGTTTAAACAAGTTAAAGGGTAATTGAGAAAAGAAACGATTCCGAGTCATAAATTGTCGTTTTAAATTTTGTTAAATAATTTTTTCACTAAACTTCTCAAAATTAGTTTTGTCTAGTTTCCTTTTTCGTATATTTGCTTAACTTACATTTTAAAAAGTAGGAATGGAAGCAGTTAGCATTTGTAAACGGCAGCCCAGTTTTTAGTTCTTTTTGCTTACCTTCTATACTACCTTTTTCTAGAAGTATTTCACCATAGCTTATGTTAAGGGAATTTGTAGAGGTTACTAAACTTACATTTCAATAAAAACTTTGACAAGTGAGGTTTATAATCATTACGAATGGTTTTTTATATATTAATATTGTATTGTTGTTTTCAGAGTAATCAGAAATATCTGAAGAATTCGTAATATAAAAAACATCGAAGCAAGATTTCAAATTTGTCCGAGTTCTAGTATTTAAATGGAAAACAAAGTGATGCAAATTATACATTTTTAAAGTAGTGATTACACTTTAAAAAGTTAAATAATTCAGTTAGATGCATATTTAACATAATTTTTTTCAATAAAAATAACTTCAGAAAAGTAACACATTTTTTTCACATCACTGTTGTTTAATAACCATACTTATTTTATCATGTTTACACTTGATGATTACATTATTTCAATAACAAATTTGTTAAATTTCCCGAATTTTTCCTCAAGTGGAATATTTAGTTTCAAAATGTTAGCACATGCAGTTATTTCTAAAATGAGTTTTTATTTCGTGGTATCTTCTCAGATAAAAGGCTTATTGTAAACATTTTTCATTGCGAGAATAATTTTAAGCATACAACTAGTAAACACTCTTGGATACACTTCTGTTAAGTCAATTATATCGATATATACTTTATTTTTAGGTTACCTCGATTACTGAAAGAAAAAAAAACTCTTTTATGTAAATGTTATTAACTTTTATATGAATTACATTGCTGCAATTTAAGTATTTGAAACAATTTACAATGCATTTATTTGCTAAAAGATCAAAATGAGACTCTAATTTCAACAATTAGTGTGAGTATAAAAAGTGTGACACTAAAAATGAGACTAAGTATGTAGCTTAAAAAAAGAATAAAGTTGGCAACAACTGTTTTCGTGACGTCAGTAAACGCACCTCCTCTATCCATGTCACCAGTTTCACTTTAATTGATCACGCCAGTTGAGAGTACTGAGTCATTGAGTGAACACGAGCAACTGAATTTTGCGGGGAAAATGTCGAATCAATATCAAGTTTCTTGGGAATCTTAAGAAACCAGGAACGAAAATATTTCAAGTATTAACCAAGGCTTATGGAGATGAAACTTGGTCTCAAGCACACGTGTTTGAATGGTATAAGAGGTTTTCAGGAGGAAGCGTTAATGTCAAAGATGATGAATCTGCTGGGCCCCCGAGATCAGCGATTACAGACCAAATGGATGGATGGCTGTTGCACCCAGACAATGCATCCGCTCACATGGATGCATTGTCATACAGTTTCTGGCCAACAAAAATATTACTATGATGGGGCATCCTCCTTATTCACCAGATTTGGAATCATACGAATATTTTTATTTCGTGCAGGTGATTTTTGCTGAAAGGGAACTCACTTTACTTCTGTTGAAGAGGTTCAGGCAAAAACGGAAAATCTCCTAAAGAGACTTTCAAAAACCTCGTTCCTGAACTGTTACCAACAATGGTAGCACCAAATGCAGAAGTGTGTGAATGTTGTTTGTAACTGCTTTGAAGGTGATACTATCACGGAGAATTGACTCTGTATGTATAATTTCCCTAGGCAACATCAAAATTGTTTCGGGCTCAAAAATAGTTATTTTGGTCTGCTAAACACGAAAAGCATCATCCAAATTTCAGATTAGCTCTTGTTTTCAAGAATCACAACTCGCTATTCATAAATAGCTGTATTTGTACTCATCATTACTTTCTGTGTATAATATTTTTGATGTTCATTTGAGCGGGTAGAGAGAAGTTCTTGCCTCATGATCGATTTTTATTTCAACGAAAGGCATGTAACCACGTCACCTTCCTTCAGGTGTGTTTTAAGTCTAACCTAGAGCATCAGTAGAACAAAGAACAGGCAATAGCGCAGTTAGTTATATCAATGTCTCTTTCTACGTAACACTGAATTCAAATATCTTATTTTTTTTATTAAATTTTTGCTGGATTCTTAGCATTTTCGTAAAATTGAGAATGGAATGGTTTATGATAGTTTATTTAGAATATATTTTGATTTTTTTATCCAATAACTATTTGTGGAGTTTTTCTCTGCACTACAAATTAAAAAAAACTATAATTGGCTAGCCTAAAAAAACACATAATCTTCAATATGCTGTTTATTATACGAACACCCATATTAATTTTTTGTGTGTGTTTTTCCTTTTTATACATCTTTTCGTAGTTTACGGGATTGGTTATTGTTCATTTACAATCAGATTTTAGTGACTATAGATCTGTACTCTGGAGTTTGAATCTCTCTTTTAATATATATATATATAATATATATATATATATATATATATGTATGTATGCGAGGTAGGATTCAAAAGCTCCCGGACTAAATCTATATATAGCTTAAAAATATTATCAATTAAACTTCTGAAACACTTCCTGCTTTAAAACAAGACTCTTAAGCAACAACACACTTTTGCCCTCCCTTGTAAAGGTCATCGAAATATTTCTAAAATCCCTTTTTAGCCATATTCTTTGATGCTGCTTGTGATGCACTTTTAATTTCATCTGCAGATTGAAATCGTGACCCTGAAAACGACGTGCCAGTTCTTGAAATATTCTGAAGTCGCAGGGTGAGAAATTAGGAGAATAAGGAGGGTATGGCAAAACAGTTGTTTTTTCGTACCTAACCCGCCATTGTTTGAAGCCTGCTCTCACGTACCGCCGAAGAAATATTTTTAATGTTTTCTGTGGTGTGGGAAATCTGCGGATGTCCAGAGTGTCCGTCGTCTTCGACAATTTCACTGCTTTGAAATGTCGATGTCACTGAAAAATGTTGTGTTCGCTATAATGTATCACTGCTGTAGACATGCTTCAACATTTTGTAAGTCTCCATAGCACTCTACAAAATAAATATTCTACAAAATTTGATATTCATTTTCTGTTCTACAGACAACATTTCTTTCCACCGCTGGTTTTTAAATACTCCGCTTACAAAATACGACGTCTTGGAGAGCGATCAACCACTTGATTCAGGAAAAAAATCACTTTAGAAAAGAGGAAGAACGCAAATAACACAAAAACGTTATCGTAGCCATTCTACTGTACACATTTTCATGTTATAGACTCAGTCCTGGAATATATATACCGATTTTGAACATATTAATTTTAAAAAAAAATATTGTTCCTCTTAGAGAAATCTAAATGAATTAGTAACTCTATTTTAAGCCTAATATTTCCCTACGGGAGTTTCACTTGAATACAAAATCACCATACGCGTATGAGACTATCAGAGGTAAAATGTCTGTTTCATTTTAATCAGTTAACTTGATTGTCCTTCTTAACTATAATGGTGAATGTGCCTGCGTCTAATTAATTCTAATTTTTAATTATTTTAAGGAACGGCAAATCAGTTCTGTACTTGGAGGGGGTGGGGTAGATGACTCAGATCTCTGAACAACGATTCTAGTTAAGAAAACTTTCTGAAAACGCAATCCCAATATTTCTTTTGGAATAATGATTTGTGAACGATTTTCATTGTATAAAATAATAAATAAAAATTTATTTTCATAAGTGCTTTTATTATTTTTGGAGAAATTTTTATTTTTACCCTTTTGGTACATACTATTCTCTTTATTTTGCTACTGATAATGTTTTAATTTTCTTTAACCTTATTCCTATATTTATTGGCTTATGCTTTTTATGTTACTGCTTCTCGGACTGAGTCATTTTTAAAGGGATCAAAATGGATTTTTACCATCACCTATGTAAGCCACCTGTATTGTATCAGCTGCTCCTGTAAGGTACAGCTGGTATTTTTCTTATGCTGTGTGAACCTCGGTACTGGCCAATTTTTAATATTATACCACTCTTTTATATTTATATATTTTTCTTGTAATATTAACTGCGCACTCTTTTGCATACGCTGCTTTCTCCCTCCGCGGGTTGAGCTCAATTTTTCCAATTGTTATAATAAATAAATATAGAGTATCTTTATAAATTTGTATTTTACAAAATAAAATCAATCCTAAAACAATATTAGGGGAATTGGCTTCCACAAGCACAACATATATATATATATATTATTTCCAATAGGTTTTTGCTCGGTATTATTAACAGAAAAGGGGGAAGGTTGGCTGGCCAAAAAACATGTTCAACCCCACTTTTATATAGATAAATTTTTTAAAGGAATTTTTTTTTGTATATAAGCTGTCCTAAGTCAGCAAAGTTGATAATACTGTAGCATCCATTCTTTTATATTTAACTCTGTTATTTCAATTTTTCATATCTCCTTTTAAATTCTGTTGTCTGGTTATCTAGCAATTACAATAATTTTATGTTTTAATCATGTTAATTCATCTCTCTCTTGTAGAGTAATTTTAATTACACACGCACACACACACACACATATATATATATATATATGTGTGTGTGTGTGTGTACTTAACTTAACACGTCATTTTTAACGATCATTTAGCGTATTGTTCTCGTACGTACAGTTTTTCCCGCTCTCCGGTTATTTGCATTTTTTCATGTAAGTTTTTGCTTCATTATTCCTTTTCAAAATTATTTTTATTTGTACTTTGTTAGGATTCATTTCCTTTCATATTTTCTATTATTTTATTTTATTTTTCTTTTGGTTGCAAATTACACGTGGTTGGTTTAGGCCTAACTTTTCAATATTTGTATGTTTTCCTGTTATGTATAAAATTTCTGCTGAACAGGGAAGGTAGGATCTATAAAATATATTTAACCCTAATTTTGCTGGTCCTAATTCAGCAACAGCTTTAGAAATCATAACTCGTCTTCATTTTAGTCTATTGACTCTTTTGGCTTCTTACATTTTAAAGTTCTAATTCTGTTCCATGTTATACATACGCTTAGTTAATTCTTCTATAATAGACTCTTCCATTATTTTTAAAGTGTGTTTCTTTAAATCTGGTTTGAATCTTCTAGCTTTGTTAGTGATATTATTTTGTATTATCAATTTTATTATGCCATGTATTTCTTTCATTTATGTTACTATATATATATATTATATATATATATATATATATATATGTATATGCGTGTGTGTAAGAATAATTAAATTATATCTAAAACAAAATCTCTTATTTACCATTTAACGTTTATTTTCCATAGCATAGTCGAGTCTTAAATTTAACACCTAATTGCTTCCCAAAAAAGATATTCTAAACATAATATTCCGATCCCAGCTCATTAAATTTAGTAGCCTTGTCATGAACAATCCTACGTTTTACTTTCGAATTGAAAACATAAGCTAAAAAATGCTTAGCAGTTCTGGAATTAAGTATACAGCCCAATTAGTATTTTCGAAATCAAATCAAGTCACTAGGTGTTCAATTTCTCTCAGAGGAAAGATGTTTCGATTGCTTGCAGAATAAAATAATTTTTTACACAAAGTTTTGATGTTTACTGTGAAACACACACACATATATATGTGTGGCGTTTTCACTCACTTATTACTTTTAGGTGGAGCTGCCATTCGCTCACCATATTATACATAGTTTACTATTCACTGTGTACATGTGGCGCCGCCATTCTACCATATTTTACTATATTGTAAATCAGTCTCTAAGCTCTCATCCATGCGAAAAAATAACTTCCACTCCATCCTGAAAAAGAATCATAGTCACGCCTCCCGGATCTCCTCGTCTCAGCCAACGACAGTCATGCCTATACGCAGACTGAGAACCTCCACTTTCACTATGCTCACCATCGCAGAACACCAGATATGGAATTGAGGACTGTGTTACAGTCTAGATGCCCAAAGAAGAACGTCCATTGAACATAATGAGTTATCTTGTCTAACTTGGTTGTGTCATTGAACTGAGTATGTGTGAATTAACTCCCCGTGTATTTTAATGAAAACAAAACACATATCATTCACTATTAAACTATGCTTTGTATCTACAATTGTAAGCACTATTTCTTACATAAATAAGAAAGATTATTTTTGAAAATAAAATAATACCTACAATGCCATCAGTTTTATAATGCCTTGTTCATATCTAGCATGAAAAACCCGCTTTTAGAGAACAAGAAAAATAAGTTTACTTTAGTTATGCTTATGCAATAGTTCTGTGTCTAGTAATAATAATATCTATATATGTTTCCCTATTTTTGTGAAAATGGTTATTTACGTATTTTAATCCTTTGTATTTATTATCTCTTAATCGAAACTAAGTGACAAAAACGCTTTTCGAAATGTTGTTTCTAATCTTCCGTTATCCCAAATACATTAGAATTAAAAGTTCCTTTGTACTGTAATATGGGCAAAACATAAGGAAGAGTACTCAGGCAATGAACGAAAATTAAAATGGAAAAAATTTACTGCAATTGTAAATGCATCAGATAGGTCCGAATGGCTTTTAACAATTAGAAATCATCTATAAATGATTGGAATTAGTACGTTTGATATCAAGAAGTCACAAAAAGCATTTGCTATAGAATTTTTTACACATACATTAATACTGTAAATAATTTTGTAATGATTGACAGTTAACAGCTATTTTATCATTAAAAATGGGAGAATACAAACGTAAATTATCAAAATTATACCTATTAAATTCTTGCAAAATAAAATTTTTAAAAAAATGAAAATTCTTTTTTTTAAATTTTTAACAGGATGGGAAATTTGATCCGTACATGCAAATAATAAATACCAAACACTTTACTCCAAATTTATTCATTCTTTTGAAATATTTTTCTTTAAAGAAATTTAAAATGTGATCAATTACCAGTTTCATGTTAGAGTAAAAGTTAACCAATTTTAAGAAATTAGAGTTATTTCTTTGTTCATTTCTTGACTCTTCTAATCACATCTTAAGGGCTCAGTTTTTTCCTGGTAACAATTTAGAGAAAGTAATATCAATTCTAATTGCTTCAAGAAAAATAAGTAATGCAAGTTGCGCTGATATTATAATTAAAAACTGCATTACATGATGAACATTTAATGCCACTTTTTAACATCCGAGATATGTTTTTCCAAATTAACTATGGGTCTCTTATTTTACTGTCAATACCACGCCGTTCATCGTAAGTGAAATTTATGTCTCGCAATATTTTTTTTCTCGGTTTTATATATGATGTGTGCTTGTGAAAGTTCTTAAAAAATTATTTTTTACCTGGTACAGTCAACTCTTGCTAATTTCATTCTTCTATAATACAAGCATCCCTCTACTTCGAAGTATATGCTCAGCCTCTAGAAAAACTCTGATATTTCGAACATAAACAATACGTTTAGGTACACTCAATATTTCAAAGTAAAGTCTGTCGCCGGTCTGAGTACAACACAAGATAATTCGAAGTGATCTAATAAAACTATTTACAATTCAAACACTCAATATCAAGTTTTCCTGTAGCAAACAGGTTGGAGCTTTCATGATTTGTGTTGTAGTGTCTCTGCTTATCTCCCTTGTAACGTAGACCATTTGATGACCATAGGAGTTGACTCCGATAAGTCTGACAGAAGCTTAAGTGTCACAAAATAAACTACATAACTTTTTCCTTCAAAATCACGTCGATGCGGACGTTTTTCATGCTTCATTTGTTCCTAAAAATCTATTTACAAAGCTAGATTAAATGCCATAAAAAAAAGGTAACAAATTTTTTCGTTAAAAAAATTAATATGTACAGTATGTACAGTACTATTAATATTTGTTTTTAAGAAAAAATGTATTTATTCTTTAATACAGAACTTTTCTGTTTAATATTTATACTGTATATGTGCTTTTTAAAATACTTTTATACATATGTACAAATGTTGTTTTATTACATAGTTTCAAATTTAAAAGTGTTAGAAAAAATTTTCTCTTCATATATTTTGGGAGATTTTTCCCGCCCTCTTGATAATTCGAAGTTTTCCATTGGTCCTTTCAACCTCGAATTATCGAGAGTCGCTGTTCATTTTTTAATATATATATATTATAATACTTACACTTCTATTACACTTACATACACACACTACGTGTGATAGTTATGAACTATGTTCCTACATAAAATGAAATGCAAAGAGACTTAAGAATATGAAACTTTATCAAAAAAAGACAAATTTAAATGCATTAACAATCGGTAAGAAGCTATTTTTTTTAAATTTTAAGGGTGAGAAACAAATCGAGATTATATTTTAAAAACATTTTAAGATTAAATTCGTATTTAAATAAAACAAAAAAAATTCTATCACTTGCAATTCTAATCTAAAAGGATTACCTTAACCACATTCACATACAAGGAAAGTGTAGAATTTCCTCAATGTAATTAAGAAATTTTAGAATACTTTATTTGTAATTAATATTATTCTTTTTAATTGCTTTTCATCGTATTTACAATTCAATTACGATATTGTTTAATTTTATTTCATGACTTGCATACTTAGTTGCTAGCGATAATTACAAATCAATTTTTAAAATAGCTTTCAAAACCATTTATTATTTACACAAAGCATAGGAGAACAATGTAAATATAATTTTCCGCACATTAATATAGTACAGAATTTTTTTTAAAAAAGACCGACACTTAAATATAGCTTAAAGCAGATTCCAGTGCAAATTATGGCAGTCAAATCCCCGCATGAAAACAAAAGTTCCAATTCGTACACAGTTTTAAACTGCCCTGCTTTTAAAGCAATTTCTAAAATAACATTCAATCACCATTTCAGTATTCATTTACAATCAATAACTACTCTCCCTCCTCGCAACAGAAACGCAGAAATTGCATCCCATATCATAAACGATCACCGTCATCTCCCAACAATAGCAATTACCAAACGAAAATCCGTCTCTCTGCCTCCCTTTAACCAAACATTCGATTCGCGAAGCTTTTGTTTCCAACCCAATATAAATCTGATGTTCCCAGAAATTCACGAGCCATCAGATAGGTTATAAATAACCTTATCTAATGATTCAATAATGTTCTTCTGTGTCTTCCAACGTGTCCGAAAGGCTATGAAAAGTCATTAAGCAATATGTAACCCTTGATGAACATTAATGGAACGTCGTTTCGTTGTTGAACCTGACTTTATCTCGCGGAGGTCTGTATCTCATATGAAATGTACAAAGCTATTAAAAGTTGGAGTTTTTTATGTTAGTTTTTGATGGGGGGAGCGGATAATGGGTATTTTTCTACGTGAAGAAAAAGCGGAGGTTTTGGGATCGGCTTTCGCAGGAGAGAGCGTCGCCCTGTAAAGGGCTTTATAGGAATATATCGTAATGAAATGGAATAAATAGCAGCAATAAAGAATTTAGTAAAGTGTGCAGAGAATGCGGATGTTTGTTGTTATCTCAAACATTTGATTTGGTACATAAAAGCTAATTATGTATTTGCTTTGTTTATTTTGCTTAAGCATAAACGATGGAAAAAAGTTGTGATTTTAAAAGCAATCTGTGTGTTCATTGTCATTGATAATATTGTTTTGATTAACATTTGTTCCGTAATTGCATCATGTCGTCTTATTTTTAAAATATCGTAGCATCAAAACACGCGAGAGTAGAGATGCAAACAATTGATTTTTTTTGTTACTTATGAATACGAATTAAATATAAAATGAGCGGAGAGTATAAAATAAAAATAAGAGAAAACAAATGATAATGCACTTGATGTAATATAATTTTAAGAAAATAGCAGTTTATAAATTTAAAATAATTATTACATTAAATTTAACAAATTGAAAACTAAAAGACTACTTTGGTATTACTGAACTATAAATAAATTATAAATACCTAATTAAAATGCGTAATTAAGTACAATATTAATATTCCTGAATTTAATTTACTTAAATTTTTTCCCTATTTTTCCATAATAAATGTTCTGTATATCACTCATTTACAGCCTGTTAATACTATTTCCCTTAAAACTCTATTGCACATCTACAAATATGTATTTGCTTACAGTATAATAATTTTTTTTATCTTTTTATATCACAACGCATACACAAAACGCTCTTTCATTTGCTATGTATTCTCCCAAAATTCATATTTATTTTTTATTTTATATGATTTTATATACACAATAAGGATATATGTGAGCATTTACCCCCAACGTCAAGAATTTATTTATATATCAGCACCAATTAAAGTTTACAATATAAATCTTAAGATCTGATTTTATAACTGCTTTTATTACTCTTTTCATGTACAGCAAGGGTGTCAAACTCAAAAGCTAACTTTTGCTAAACAAACAAGGTTTAACTGTAGGAGGGCCGCAAAAAATTAATATTCATTGAAACATAATTTTATTTGGAATTTGGTATAAATAAAAGAACAAGACAAATTTTATATTTACGTTCTGGCTCTTGGCTTTCCTTCTCTGCTACTATCTTTCCTACTTCGAGAGAAATTTTGTTATTTTATTATGTATAATTGTGTGCCGATATACTAGCCGGGAATGCTCGCTTTTTGCTGCATGCGATCCGCGGGCCGCGAGTTTGACACCCCTAATGCACAAGGTTGCATAAGTTACTAAGATTGGTTCGTTTATCGTTCGTGGTGATATCGCATGATTTTTTTCAACATTAGAACTGTACAACGCCTATTCAGAAAATATGTAAATACACATAAGAAAAAAAAATTCCCGATGTAATTAATAACCTACGATTATTGTTAAGGGTGAATCAGAATACTTGTTAACATTCAGATTATGAGAAAATTTTTGATTGATATTACAGTCTAGTTACATTACGCTAATGCATTTTATTAATTGAATGGATCGTTACTATCATGCTGAAATATGTAAAAAAGGAAAAAAATAATTCAAAAATAATTTATGGACTAAGAAAATATATTACGTCCTTTCTGCCCAAATAAATATAAAGGATGGATTTTTTTTTAAACGAATCTATTCAGAGATACCTGAAGCTCGATCTAACAACCGCAATGACACTTAACTTGGTATGGAGACTAATGAGGACATGGGAAGTAAGAATACATAGGAAACAAACTTAGTTCATAAAATCCCTGATAGAGGTACTTATTGTGCTGCTATAGCTTACCAAACCGAGAACTGACATAAAACAGGGATATCAAAGCAAAATCAAAATTTATGATTTCTGATGCTACAACCACGTGAGTAATTTGGAGTTAAAACATGTAGAGAACTTCGAGAAATAGTATCCTGGGTTGAAGTAAGCCAGATCAAGTGAATATGCAACTCGCATTACGAGAATATGCATTATTGGAAAAGCTTCATCATCTAAATCATGCACATCTCCCCGTGAGCTTGAAACTCGACAAAAGCTACGTAAGGGAAATTTATTGCTTAATGCTTTGAAATGAAGGATTAAGAAGTTCAAAGAAACATAGTCACAGAAAATGTGGCCAAGTAGAGGATGTAAAACTGCATCAGAAGAGGATATACCAGATGTTGTACAACTGTGATCGTCATCTGATCACTGTGAATCATTGTTGCTGAAAATATTCACCCATAGTTTGGAACAATCATTTAGGCATGTTGTGTACTGCCGTGGGAAATATTGTGCAGAGAATACTAGATCTGAGAGTAGTATCTTTTGTAGCATATTTGAATTGCACAAAGTAATAAATACCCCTATCGGTGATTTTTGAAACTAATTTTTTCCATGGAATCCTATTTCGTAAGTCATTATTTGCCTCCATTCCAAATTTGGTGCCGTTTCCTTTGTTAGGTTAACCTACAGGTGTCCTTGAATAGTTTCAGTTTAATAAAAGTCCTCGTGAAAGTAAAACCTCATTGAAAATTGCAATACAGCCTGAACCTTCAGAGTGATCTTAATATTTGCTCTACTAATTACATGTAAGCCTAATTAAGATTGTCAGCTAAAACATTTTGGAAAACTCTAAGACTAAAGCACTAATATATATTCGAAAGATTCGAAAGCAGGGATTAAGTTACGATAACCTTATTCAATAAGTGCGTAAATGTTAGAAAGCGCCTTTGTAGACTGAATATTAGCAACCATTATTTTTAAGCTGGGTGACATTATTTGTGAATGGATTGCTGATAGAAGAGTATTAAGTTTGATTACTGATATAAAATCATGTTTGTCTTTGCAATAGAATTACAGATTGACTAATTATCATAAAAATTCAAAGCATTGCATGGCTATATGGATTGATTTTCACATGTAATCATTTTTTTATCTGTTAAAACATTTAAATAAAAATAATGACTACTATTTTAATAAAAATAACAGCATAAAGATATACTCAAGAAGGGTAAGCATAAATTCGTATACTTGAAGTAAAAAACTTGAAGCAGAAAACTATTTGGTTTGTCCTGTGAGACAGTAAACCGGAAGCTTTGTATATCTGTGGCCCAATCTATATGAAAATTTTTGAACTAATAGAATGTAGGCAAGAGCAAGTGTAAATAGAAAAAGAGAAGAATAGAAATTATGATATATGTTTAAAATGTGTGGTTTTCAAGAATCAATTCATTATCAGGTTTAAAACTCGTTTTGACAATTACATTCATTGCTGATCAATATTTGAATTTCAATTTTGTTATTTACTTTGGAAATAATAATAGCCGAAGAATTTTGGCATAGACGATTGAGGTTTAGTGTAAATAGCCAAATGAGAAATAAAAGGAAATTTAAATTTCATGTGTAGGGGAAATATATATATATAAAGTAACATAAAATGAAAGAAATACATGGCATAATAAAATTGATAATACAAAATAATATCACTAACAAAGCTAGAAGATTTAAACCGGATTTAAAGAAACACACTTTAAAAATGATGGAAGAGTCTATTATAGAAGAATTAACTAAGCGTATGTATAACATGGAACAGAATTAGAACTTTAAAATGTAAGAAGCCAAAAGAGTCAATAGACTAAAATGAAGACCTGTTATGATTTCTAAAGCTGTTGCTGAATTAGGACCAGCAAAATTAGGGTTAAATATATTTTATGGATCCTACCTTCCCCTGTTCAGCAGAAATTTTATACATAACAGGAAAACATACCAATATTGAAAAGTTAGGCCTAAAACCAACCACGTGTAATTTGCAACCAAAAGAAAAATAAAATAAAAATAATAGAAAATATGAAAGGAAATGAATTCTAACAAAATACAAATAAAAATAATTTTGAAAAGGAATAATGAAGCAAAAACTTACTTGAAAAAATGCAAATAACCGGAGAGCGCTAAAAACTATACGTACGAGAACAATACGCTAAATGATCGTTAAAAATGACGTGATAAGTTGGTAAAACCAGATGCAAAAATTAGTGGCACCACCTGGATAGTTTTTTTTTTTTTGTAATTAAACAAAGGAAACTAAAACAAATTGAAAATAATAAAAAACAGAAGGAGAAAAAAACAAAGAATAATACTTAAACTTTGAAAAGGAGAATTGGAGAAATAATTTAGAAATATATTTAAAAATGAAGTTACTTGGATAGTTGTATTCCAAGCAATTATTGCGGAACAGCTTAAAATTATTTTGCTTAACATCATTATCTGTGACTAAATCGTTATTTCTTTTTATAAAATTTAAGATGATATTTCTAAAAATAGATAGAGAGAGAGAGATGTAGGTTACTTTCCCAAAAAGGCATTTTAATAATGTTAAAATCAAAAGAGTCTCTTTTATCAAAAATATTACTAATTAGTATATTATTCTTAACAATTAATTGTAGGTCTAAAAAGTTTGCAGAGTCATTATTATAATTGGTTTTTAATAATTTCAGATATTGGGGATAATATTTAAAACTAGGAACAAAATTTACTATATTACTAAAGATGATTAAGTCATCTATGTATCTAAAAAAGTAACAAGAATCGATACTAATGTTATCATATTCATAAAAGTGCAGATAAATATTGGCTAAACAGTTACTCGCAGGTCCTCCTTGTGGAAGACCTTTAATTTGCTGATAATAAGAGTTATTGTGAAAAATATAATTTTCATATAGTACTAGATGAATAATTGAAAGATATTTATCATACTTAATTAGTATATATATACAGATAGAGAGAAAGATAATCAATATCTATTACTGTTATCACATGAACATGCAAAGATTTTTGGTTCAGCTTTCAACGCAATGACATAAAATAAAGTGAATCATCAGTATACTCAAAGCAACAAAACTCCATATTTCCAAAAGAAAGACTGATAGCTATTTTTTTTATTTCTTATTATCTTTGCCTTATTCTCGATGGGTATCGAAATGATAAGACGCTAATCAAATTTATAGTGAAAAAAGGGAACGAAAATTTAGCTAATGATTAACCTTGAGGGATTCTGCTACCGATGTAAGGTGAATATAATTACATTTTACCTAGCGAAGCAGCTAATTAATTCGGAGTATTACTTCACTTCACTTCTCACCTCCTTTCTACAGCCCACATTGGTTATGATGAGACTGGAATTAATATTCATCCCATGCTCCGGTCATCAAATTTGAATTTTCTTATTTTTAAGATCTTTATTTTACTTTTACTTATTTTTTTTGTATCAGTATGTAAATTTTACTTACTGATTATCTACAAGAAGATCAAACAAAAATGCAAAACTTTGTTACTTAAGATGTAGCTTTTAATGAAGTTCCAAATAATGAATAAATTAAGAATTTCATTGGAGAGGGTGAAATGGGTAATTGTAATTTTTTATTAAAAAAAGAAGTTCATTTAGAGGCTCCATTATATGCGTATGATATTTTGAATTTTTTATTCCTTATTTAATTTGTAAAGTGCTTATTGCAATTTAAGTAATTTCCATTTAAGTAAATGATGTCTGTATTTTATACTCCGTCATTACGCTTATCCCATAAAAAATTTTTTAAATGCAATAAAGCTGATATTTTTTCATATATTTTAATACTGAGTTTATTTTATATTATCTATACTTCAGTTCTTTTATAAATTACTTTCGTAACGAATGAAAAACTGTAACACATATGGATGCTTTTTATGTAATTATTGGTTTACCCAGTCTGCATTATTTTTTGCTGCAAAATTCGCATTTGGGCTTTATGTCTTATTTTTCAAACCGAATAGCTTATATCTAATAATGTATAAGAATCACAATTACTTACAAGTCCATGTACATTAATTTTTCTTTTCAAATATAACCAGAACCATTTTTTTAGTACTCAAAAACCAGAGTTCCAGACAGAATTTCTTAGGACTTCTTTTTCTTTAACCTCTTAACTGTTGATAAAAAGTAACGGAAACGCTCCCCACTGCAACCGTTTTTCACCTAGGCGCACGTATGCAATGAATAAGAGAGAAAAGAAGAAAAAAAACCAAAATAAGCACATTTTTCTCTGAAATAAGTAAATCCTTCACAAATATTGTCACGTTCATTTTTTTGCATTCCAAAGCCTTCAGAATAGTTTTATTGACGGCAGTATGAAGAAATGGTTCGCTTTTTGAATAGACATATATATACGTTCGGGGCATTTAACCCACTGGTTGAGAGAAACGTATATATACGATGGTGGTATTTACGGGTTACAGGCCCTCACTTTTTCATGTGTAACGATATTATTTAAATAAGCTTTCCATTTTTATGTTGAATGATACTATTTAATTCAACCCTTCCTCTTCATGCCACCAGCTCATAGAACATTGGTAAGACGATTGTATTTATCCCTTGAAATCTTCACCAAAGTAAAAACTTTTGGCAGCTTAGGATTCGCAATGATTTTTCTAGGGAGGCCATGGTACCACAATAGTTTTGGTAAGGAACTTGTGGTTGATTGGTCTAGAATTCTAGCTTTAGTACCATTGATGCCCTGGCGTGTTGAGAGATTGATGTAAGCAAAATGTGTCGAGGCTTAAAGTCCTCCCGCGGGCGTGGTGTGCTATTCGTGTTACTTGACTGAGATTCAAAACTACAAGGTCCGTCTCCTGTACACCTCGTTTATTACCGTTCGACGTTAATGAGCACTCACTCACCGATATTTGTCTTCATTCTATTTTCAATATAATTTGATTTCCGTGAGCAAAATGTCTTTAATTGGCATATATTTGCAGTGAGAAGAGTCTTGAGATATACATTTATTTCTGCGAGCTTTTGCTTGACTTCATTCACTAGTCAATCATATCAACTTCATGTGGTCACTTGAAAATGCCTAGCACCAATTTGTTGGACGATCTTAGCTAGAGCTAAATGTAGGGATTCGATTCATATTGCGAGCATTCTGAAGAATCATGCTAAGGTTAGTTTCCAGTCCAGTTATCTTTCAATTTCAGGAAACACAGTACTCGTATGTTAGAGCAATTTATAAGATGCTTGATTTGAGCATAGCATCAATAAATTTATATCCATTTTCTTTCTGTAAGAGCTTAAAGAGAATAGAAAAATACTAAAGATGATTTCTCATAGAAACAATCAGGACATTTTATTCTATAAATTATTTTAATTTAATGAAATATTTTATTGAACAGATCTATTTCATTTCGAGACATAAACTTTCGTTCTTTGTACAAAACACGATTTAATTTATTAAACTATGAATAATACATACTAAGTTGAAATACACATGATGTTTTAATAATAGTTTAAATTGTTGCGCGTGTGAGTAAGTATTTATTAACGTCGCACTATAAAGCAAAATGAGGATTATTAGGAATGGACCTCGCAATTTTATACTGTGTTCAAGTGACCACGACATCTGTGCTGGCACTACTTTCTCCAATCGTACACACCACGAAATTGTGAGGATATTAACGTAAATAAGTCCTTCTAAACGGAGGATCATAAGTAGCAATATGCTTCGAACTCTTGATACGCTGGATAGGATCATGTGATAATAACCAAAAGATCACCATGCCAAATGTGTGTTCTGCTCCTCTGCTCTCCTTATCATTAAAATCATTTGGTGAAATACCGAACAAAATTCCAAATTTATTTTACTGATGAATGATTAACTAACAATTGATTATTATCATAAATATTATTCGAGAATATAACATTATCTTCTACAATAAAATATGATTGCAGATTATAGAGATACATATATTGCACAGATACATAGAACATTGCGATAAGGAATTAAACTGTCTCAGAAAACATATCTGTAGGACTTGGAATGAATGATAGTTCTCACTTTTTACAGAAAGGCAAATATTCGGATGATAGAAAAAGCCCATACGATTTCATTCGAAAAAGGTTGAAAGTGCTAGCTAGGGCTTATAAAAAATCATCTATAAACTTCTAGGGGTCTATGACGACTGCCAAGGGGTCTACGTCAGCCAAAAATTAATTTGGGGGTCCATAAGGTGTAAGTGACTATGATAGTGGCGCTCATTGAACTAGACCATGACTTTAGTTTTAAAAAAATTATTCAAATGGAAACCCAATTTTACCTATTTAACAGATATATTTACTAAATTTAATGAGGTTAATTTGCAGTTACAAGGTGACAGCAGAAATTTTATTAAAGCAAAAACCATTTCGGCTTTTCTCTCCTGAGTTAAGCTAAGGAAGTATAATACTGAAGGTCCCGAATTTCCTAAATTTTTACAGAAAATTTGCCAAAACGTTTTAACCTACGTTCAACATTTAAATACATTTTATTCAGATTTTGAAACCAGGTTTAAGAATGCTTAGACTATGGAAATACCACACTGGGCAATGAATCCATATGATCTTATTGAGGGGAAAAAAACACCCCATTACAATTGGAACTGATCGTAATAAGCACTAACGAACATCTTAAAGTTTAGCAACGGATGCCAGCAATTTTGGCCTTAAAAAGTCAAACCTGTTGTGTGTCCCGACTTATGGAATATTGTGTGGAAGTTTTTCATTGCTTTTCCTAGTGTGAAAGAGTTTCACCAAGGTCGCCAATCTCAAAAAAAAACAATTAAAAAAAACTGGATTTTAACAAAGGAAATTTAAGGTTAAACCAGACAAGATTGATACAAAATGTTGAAAATTTTATATTGTAGTGCTAAGGATTCATCCCTCCCATTAAAATTATTTGTTTGTAGATTAGTTAGTTTATTTAACAGTTTTATTTATTAATTAACTTTTAATTCAATTATCAACATGTGCTTTTTAAATTTTAAACACTATACTTCCTTACAGTTAGAAATTTAATTCTTTTAAAGTAGGAGTAGTAGTACCAGCTGTGAAAAAGACATTTAAATTGATAAATTTCAAAAATTGCGTATTAATTAAGCAGGGGTATACCACAAAACGATAATTATGGCAAGGGGTCGATGAGACAAAAAGGTTTGGGAACCTCTGGTCTATAGTATACATCTTCAGATATCAGCCCACCCATACGATAGTCTTAAGTGGCACTAGGTCTCGAACTCATTATACGTCAGCCATAAATCCTTGACCATGTCCAGTAAGGTGTCTCAGACAATGAAAAAAAAATGAATGTCATCATCATCATCATCATATCTGGCAAAACAGCCCCTAGTGGGCCAATGCCTTCCATTGAAGTTTCCTCCAAAGTGACTCTTGTATAGTTTCGCTCTTCAAGTTTTCTCGTTTATAGTCTCAAAGTCTGATTTCCTTGAGTCTGCCCATCTCAACTTTGGTCTTCCATGCTTATTTCATTGACTTTGAGTGGCTGGATCGTTTTGACAGCATTGCCATCTGACATTGAAACTTCATAGGCTATCCAATACCTTATATTTATTTTCATGTATTAAATGATGTCAGATTGCGTATAAATTTTATATATTTTTCAAAATTGTATCTCGTTTTCCAGCTATTGTTTTCCTTTACACCTTCAAGTATACTCCAAAGTATTTTTTTTCTCAAAAGGTTCGATTTTCTTCCAGTTTTGTTATTGTCCAAGTTTCAGATGTTTTTGTGAAAACTGGTCTCATAAGAGTTTTGTAACTTAAAAATTATGTGTTTCTTGAAAGAAATTTAAGTTTTTTTTTTCTAAGTCCATAGAAAGCCTTATTTGCCAGGTATAATTGATTCTTTATTACATGACTTATTCTGTTATCAGAGGTAATGAAATGTTATCATTCAATTTCAATTATTGCATGCTAGAAAATTTGTACCATATTTTATCCTGACCTTAACTACATATTAAAAATCACTCATCAATTTCATTTTAAAATAATTAATAAATTATATAACCGCTTTGGATGTCTAAAATTACATTTAGCACTGTTAATAATTTCCCTCCACCAAAGAAAGCGAAAATTGTTTCCAGATATGAATCGGTAGCAAGAACACTACACCACTTTTAACTACAACAGTGGCGTGGAAACTTGAGCTTGTAACTTTACCAAAAGGGACGGTAATATATCCGTGGGGATCCAGAGCTTTCTTTAAAACGAACGGCTTTAAACACGGAAGAGAATATTTTGTATCGTTAGAATAGCTCCCTGGGGGAATTTTGCCACACAATTAAAACTCTAGGTTCGGTATTTACAATTCAGCCTTTCTTTATGATACAAATAAGAATGGTGATAAATTGTGAATTTATTGGATCAGGTGGTGGAATTTTGTGGTGAATAAATTTTTTCCGAATATTTAGTCTCATTTTTAGAAATGGGGTGTGAAACGTTTTAATACGGAAACCATGTTTATTTCAGATTTTATTTATGTGTGTCTGGGTTATAAAATGGAATCGGGGAAAGCTTAAATTGTTTGGAGATGTTGTATTTTAACTGTGTTTTGAATTGTTTTCTGTGTACAGTGTTTATGATGCCCAATCTCACATAGTCCGTTGATGCAATATGATTTACTCTTTGTAATAAATTAAATGTAGGTAAATATCCCATGAATTTGCATATGAAAATTGTGATAGATTAAATACTTAATGTGTAAGCAAGATTGCAATTATAATTGATGATATGAGTTTTACCTTAAAATTTACGATAAGTGACATACACAGATAATTCATAGCCTAGAATTATTGAGACTTTTGTAGCTGTAATTTTCTACGGAAAATTTTTTACAGTCGTACATTTAGTTCATTAGTGGACATTATGAACAGCTACATAAAATGCTCATTAATTAATTTGTATCTGTATATATATTTTGGTGTACTTCTCTTCAGAAAGTATCCTTGCCACAAATATAAGTACGAGTAACTTTGAAAGTGGGAAAAATGCCTTGTGAAAATTTGTATAACTTATGAAAAATTGGGTGAGTGGAATATTTTATCAAATTCCAGCAATATAATGAGTTTTTGTATTTTTCTTTAATATTATTAGTACACTTTAACTCTCGGGGAATGAGTGTTTATGTATGACTTAAAGGAATTTGACAAATCTTAATGCCGTTTGCAATATCAACATAGTCTGAAAAACGAGACACAAACATTAGTTTTAAGGTGCCCAAAGTTTCAATTGAAAAATTTACTGGCATTGGTAGCTCAATTTAAGGACTGGATTTTCGGCGTTTATTAAATTGTGCAAATTCTATTTTTTCAAACTGATTTTGAAACAAAACATATTTTTTCTTCTTCCAAAGGGCTTTATATGAATGTATCAATTAAGCAGATGCTGGTTTTCCACTTGTAACTTCTAGTTCAGGCCATTCACATGTTTGGTTAAATCTGTATAAAATGACAACTTTCATAACCCTTCACTGATACGTAACTTAGCCGAAGGACGTAGAGATTCATTCAACAAAATAACGTTTGGACAGCTGTTTTTAAGCGGTGTCTGTAGATCCCCGGAGGTTACCAGCACCTTTGTAGGGGTCCACGAAGGTCTCTCCTTTAACGCTATGATTGCCCTCTTTTACAGACTCTGAAAAGTCTCGTGACAAAATTGAAAAAAAAAAAGTGCCATTTTAAACTAGATCACTAAATGTATTCACCAAAAAAACATTACTAGAATATGCATTTGGATCAAGAATATTAATTCATTTTTTTTGTAACTACACTTCACTGTTTTCTTAAAGGGGAAAAATGAAATATTAAAAAAGTCTTTTAAAGCAGAGGCAGTCTTAAGGAATCTTTAAGAGACCCTTTAAGAGAACCTTTAAGAGCAGAGAGATCTTAAGGAACCCTTATTGAGGAACCTTTAAATTCTTCAGCCATGTATTGGAAGTCAGGGAGGAAAATCTTTGGGGTCCGCCACGTCAGGCTGATATATAAAGGGGGGTTCGCGGTGATTGAAATTTCGCGGCGAACTGCACAGAGCACCCGCTACACTCTAGATTGTAACTGCAGCACGGCCGTGCGTGGTCAATACGGATGAGGGTGTCCTCCTCGCAGAAACCCGCCGGTCGCTTTTTTCATACTTGCTTTAAATTTTTTCCCCTACTTTGCATTGCGTCACCACACATCATTACACGCACTCACGCACCTATGGGCAGCCTTTTTTGAGCCAATATCCTCATTACTCTGAATCCAAATTGGAAGACTCTCTTCTACTAGACTCCAAAACCGAGCCATCTAAGATCTTTGTCTCGAAGCCCCGCCTACCTGCCTGCTGAAACTCGTCCAATAGCCAAGCTCCTACGATCCAGCATGAAAATGCAACTTTACCAAGACCAATACAGACCTTTTTCTAGCCAGATACGGGTCCGAGGGTTCCCAGAAACCCATGTACCCGAAAATATATCCGTTGATCCGTTGACTGAAAGTTTCTGCGTTAGAGCCTTATCGCATCTAAGTCAGCATCCTCCAGCATTATATATTAAGACTTCCCCCCCCCTCCATCTTAAAAATAAACACTCGGAACAGATTTTTAATGATCTCATGTGATCTAATACAATTAAACAGTTGGCATGATCGGCTTTTAAAATATTAAGACATGTATGTATGAATTGTATAAATCAGTGTTTCTCAAACTTTTAATACCAATGATCCAATTTTCAATCATAATTTTCAACACCCCCCATACAGTAACAATGTATTGCGATCTATAAAAATGTACTTACATAAAGGGACGTTTAAAGGCATGGTCCAACTAGGACCAGGACCAGGGCCTCGCCCTTGGTGTGGGCCACGTTTCGTTTTCGACTCTGTCTTTATAAGATCATGATCTGGATAATTTTAATGGTCAAATATTATTCCGGCACATATTCTCAAAAAAAAAAAATCAAACTGCATGTCAATTGGCAAAAGTGGCAATACTATATTATTATGGCATGACCGTTTACCATGCCTAGGTCTAGGCTCAATACCATAAACAATCATTCAACTCATTTAGTCGAAATGCGGTTTTCGGTCGAGCCTAGATTTTGAAGATTGTGTGTCGTGCACATTTATTTGTTTTGCAAATTACCGTTTGAACGAGTTTTTGACATTGCAAGCTACATACAGTCTGATTTTAAAAAGCTCAGGTACGGCCTACTTTTTCATAGGGCCCCAGGGCCTCAAAGAGTCTTAAGATACCCCTGCTTACTCACTAAAGACACTTTTATACATGCCCATGGTTTTACTGGTAATTGTTAAACTTGTTCTTTATTTAGCATTGGCGGATAAATTATTAAATAACTTTGTACAGTACTGATACATTTAGGAGTGAATTCTATCAGTGTTAATGTGTAAATGTGTTATTTTGTTTTAATTTATTTCTGCAAATTAATATTCTTTTTTAAAAAAATAATATTTTTGTTTTTGACTTTGATAGGCTCATTCCCCCCACCACAGTTTGGGAAACGCTGGTATAAATGATGCTGATGAATGAACGCATTGTACGATTAATGGTTTTGACCGTTGCCATTTTCTACTTCCTTTGTTACTACAACGACTCGCATAATTTTTCCACACGGTTTTATTACCGTCATTGTTGATACATTTTAAGCATATTTACTGAAGGATTTTCATCAAAACAGAATCTTCATCTTATTTAAAAATACCTCCTCCAGTGTTGCTATAACCATTAAAACGTTGACATTCACAACATTAGTTGTGAATGCTATAAACATTAAAATCCTCTTCATTCACTTCATAATTTGTATGTGTCCGTCATACAAAAAGCGTGTTCTGAAGTATTTATTGACTTATCTATGATCAAAGTTAATCACTTGTTAAGTCGATTTTTGGCAGACGGCTGAGATGATATAATTTTCGTAATATTATCTACTCTTCGAGTTGCAATGGTTTCAGACAAATTGATGTTTTTAAATAAGTTAGCTTTCCTTAAACACATTTTTTAGTTGCTTCAATCATGCGATCCTTGGTTAATTTGACATCAGTAAATAGTTTCTATGTTTCGCTATTAAATGAGTCACGCGAAAACTGTTTTGAACTGTTGCTTCTGGCGCAATGTTTAATTTATTGAGCAACAATCGCCTTAATTTCAACAGAAGAGAGTTTCACAAATACTTTTATCCTTTTAACTGTAGATATCGTGTAAATTTGAAATAGTTCTTAGAATATATTAAGTCTCATAATGGCATTTTATAATGTAATTTTTGAAGACTACTTCTACTTCATTGCAAAAAATTCATAGTGGCTGATTATTTGACTCAATCACGAATTATCGAAATCCCCATTGCTTTTTAAATGTTATGCAATTGGTTTTTACTTCTCGTTTCTTGCCCATATTTATGTAAATCGATGTAAAATGTACATAAATCCAAAATAAAATAATACTAGTTGATATTGTTATAGTTTCTCTATATTTCATTTTTCATATCACACTTGTCCCTCTAACTTAAATTTTAGAGTATTCCAGCTCTCAGGAGCCTTTTGTATTCATACAATGTGACTTTCAGACGTAGAAAATATTTGAAAATACTAGAATCTTCAAGAACTGTGATCCCTTAGAACATTTACACATAACATATTCTAGCTCTGTTCTTTACTCTTCAAGACTACTTAAAATATTTCTTCTAACCAAGGATATGAGACATTTTCGCTCAATTTAATTACTTCCAACAAGATTGCCACGATCACACAGCACTTTTTTACTTATGAAAAAATACCACCGCCATGAACTTAGCGTGGTTGTAACAATAGGTAAAGCACAGCATGCGCTGCAGCTATCTCTGCCGCAATGGCATGATCTAGATACTTAAGCGTAAGTTCCAACCGAAATAGCAAAAGGAGTGAAGTCCACCCCTTGCATCATAGATACCTCACGCACCGCGTACTGCCGTAAAGAAAATTTAGACGATATTAAAAACTACAATATTTGATGGAATGAGCTGGCCAGAGGTTTTTGCTTTTGGGTTTCAATGGGGGAGTCAATGTAGCACGTAAGCTTAAAAAGTTTGAAAACTCCTGTTCCTATCGAAACTATTTAAAAATATTCCAGGAATTACTAATTTCTTGAAAATATTTAACCATATTTAGTTTGGTACAGGTTTTACATTTGTATGGATAAAATTTATTAAAAGCATTTTTACATCAGTGAATAAAATATAATTTAACTATATTAAAGTAATTTTCCCCATTCAGAAAGTTTTATCTGCAATATTTATACAAAAAAATACTGTTGGAAACTCTTATACAGATAGAAAAAGAAGCCTTTTCGAATGTACATTGTTCCTTAATATTACTGTTTTTTCACTCTCATCTTTATAATTTCCTTTAGAACTACTAATTCCATTAAGATTACGTTTCTTTAGTATGTGGCATTTTACATTTCACTAGCTGAGAAATGTTTAAGCAATACTAAAGAAAGAGTATATATTTCTTGTAAAGCATTTCGATAACTGCAAAATATGATAAAAGTTCCGAATATGAATTTTATAGCATTAACAAAAATCACATTCACGTCAATTTTTGCTAGAATAATTTTACTTCTTCTGATATTCGTAAAAGAAACATTATAAAGATCTAAACCATTGGATAAATTTTTCTCTTTTCCATTGAAATGTTGGCAATAATTAATTTTTCTGTAGTTTGTTTGAATACGTACACAATTTTTGATTTCTGAAGACTTCTTTGTTTCAAAATGGAATAAATATCTAATTTGTTTTTATTCTGCAAAAGAACTTTCAGAGATGTGATGAATATTAAAGCTTAAGGTAATCTTAATTTCAAAGCTTAACGCAATACTATTGGAATTTGTATAAAATAATATTCCACTTATATATAAGAATACATAGCATTGGGCTGCTCCTAGATTTATGACCAAAAGATCGGAGAAACGGGCATAGCATAAATGAAAAAACTTAGATGTAAATGTATTTTGCTTAACCAAGGTTCAATTTTTATAAAACTGATGTAATTAGGTCTACATCAGTGCTTCTGAAACTTTCAGTATTTGCCACCCAATATTCAATCATAATTTTCATTTCACTCCCCTTCCTTACATTAACAATATATTGAATTCAAAAATACTATATTTTGCCGCCAAAGCTACGATATGACTTTAACCTCTCAAGTGCTACCGGCGTATGTAAATGTCTCGCTCAGCCAAAGTGTTAATTGTCTCGCACGTATATATGTCTTTCCGAAGTACAATCTTTTTTGTGCACTGCTGTCCATAAAATTATTCCGAAAGCTTCGGAATGCAATAAAAGGACATTGACTTTGTTTGCGAAGGATTTACGTATTGTAGAGAATTTGCTATTTAATTCCTTTTCTTCTCCCCCCCCCCCAAACATCAAGCATCCGCACCTAAAGTGGAAAGCGATGGCATTGGGAAGCGAATCGCGTAAATTTTAATTGTCAGTTAAGAGATTAATTATGAACCGTACAAATTATCAATATAAATGTTAATTTTTTTATATAGTTTTATGAATGACAAGCCCATAGGATCACTGGTAATTATTAAACTTGTTGTTACCATAGAATTGTTAAATTAATTATACACTACTTTATGCAGTACTGATACATTTATAAGTGTATTATATCAGAGTAAATGTGTATTTTAATTTTTATTATGTCAGAATATATTTTGTTTGTTTACTTTCAGTAAATTAATAATTTTTTAAAAATAATTTTCTGTTTTCGACATTTTTTAAAATGTTTGCGCCCCCGTAGGTAGGCGCGCCCCACAGTTTGGGAAACGCTGGTCTACATAAGGCATTTCACTTGAGTAACGTTGTCAGAAACATAGGAAAACTGCACAAGTATTTATTCGAACATTACGGAGGGAAAAGTCGTTGGAAGTACAAATATCTTCGTAAAAATTGATAATGCAATATTCAATTGCTATAAATACGGTTATATCGTCATAATCAAAAGAAAAAATGTGCATACTTCGGAGAATTCTATTTTAGTGCTCTTTTTATGTGTACAAATGTTGGGCTATATTTTTCTTTATGCATATCAAATTCTATGTATAGAAAAGCAACAATTTTATTTTCATTTCGAGGTGTTATATGTATTGTAATCTCATTCTAATTCTAATTTAAAAGCATTACATTCTTTTATCTGAAAATATATTAGCAAAGAAAAATGGCACCATATTTCCTATGTACTATTTAAAAAAATAATAGTTTTTTTTAACTGTAATAACCAGTTTCTCGTATATTTCAGATTAAATCTTGCAGGCCTTATTTAGAAAATCCAGGTATTTTTTATTATATATTTCATTAATTTAAGCATTGTTTTTGAGTGAATTAGAACATTTATATTTTTCATAAAGTAATATTTAGAAGCATATCATATATAGAATGATACCAAAAGAAATGAAAATTAAATGAAAAACTATGATAGTTCCGTTTTGTGAAACAACACACGTAAGGCATTAAAAAAATCTTTGTTAGTTATTTTTGATTAATATCGAAGATCAGTGTATATGTATACTTTATTGATTCATTGATAAATAGTTATAAATTATTCTGAGGATAATTAGATAGATATATAGAGTAATGTTGAAAATAATAGGGACTAAACTCTCATACTTCAGTCATTAATTAAATGAATACATCGAAATTAACCACAAAACTGTACAACAATCCAAATTTAGAGTTTTCATAATCCCTAATTTATACTTGATGTCTTTGTAACAAGTCCGATGCTTGCATTGCATTAGAGCGCTATTATAAATCAAGCATTGTCCTTCTGGGCATTGTTAATTCAATGGTTGATCGCTCGCAGCTGATTGCTCTAAATTCTGTCGGCCAATTCGTCACGTTTCCGTCATCTGCCAGCGTTCTTATGTTACAATGAGATTTCAAACATCGACAATGATGTATTGGGCTCCAAAAACGGTTTATTTGAATTGCGATTAAACATCACACATCGTAATAATTAAGCGATTTACGATTCAATTAATATTCGCACATTTTAGTCAGTATTTTGAAATCTGGAGCTATTAGAATTTCGAAGAGTTGTCTGCAGTTCACTACGTAATCGAATTTGTATTACAAATTATGAAAAGTCAAAATTTATTTATATGCCAGACCAAATTATTTTCATGGAAATAATTATAATTTTCCAGATGTTGTTTCAAGATGTATATTTTTCTCCCATATATTCAGTGAAAAAATTTAGGTTTCACCTATTGTATATATCTGTATTATTTAGACTTACTAATTTAAGTAATAGATTCGTCCTGTATGTTAAGGAAATATGACCGAAGAATTCTTCCACCAGTAAATAAGTGATGGGAGGCCGGCCGGCAATGGAGTTTGTCCCCAAATAATCAGTAATTTGTATATCCCCCTTGTTTACAGGATGTGGTTAAAATTCCTAAGCAGGGACCGGGAGCTGGTGTCAACGAGTACGGAGGGTTGAACGGACTCGTAAATTTAATTAAAATTGCAACTTTTGTAACTTTGTGCTTGTTGAACGACCAATGGGGTTGCGGGTCAAATAGTGCGTGTAGGCAAAAATGGTGGGATTTTCCCTCCCTTAAAATGGACCTGAGTGACAATTTTCGGCAGCACTAGATAGCTTTGGTGATTCGTGATTTTTTAGGAAAAAACCTTAGGTCTCCTTGTCCGGTGGACAATGCCAGCCCCCCATCGCCTTGCCTCCGTTTCAGATAAGTGAAATTTTAATGTTTGTTCATAGTTCTCTTATTCTTAAACTTTAATAGTGTTTAATTTAAGTTCTAATTTCGTAATGTATTTTAAATGTAATAAACGAATTTATTTTAATTTTAATCCGAGTAATTTCATTAGTTTTGCGTTGTCTTTGAAATTGATTAAGTTTAAGTACTAGCTATTATGTTGATGCGGACTAAGTTAAATAAGCGAACCTGGGTAGTTTTTAAGATGTTAGTTAAATTAAGCAGAACTTAAAAGTAAAAGTAATGAGCGCCGCATCATAAGTGATACGATTTCTGAAATTATCAAGAAACAGATTAATAAACTATTTGTTTCCTGTGAAACTTACATATGCAAATCTATCAATAAAATGTGGTTTTAATGTTCAACATTTTAACTGCCGAGGAAAAGCTACGAAATTCACCCCCTCCCCCAGTGCCTTCTTGTTTCCCTATGACGCGCGTTGTCACCCGATTGATGGGAGGGGGGTATGAATAAAAAAAAAAATGAAAATAAAAATAAAAATAATTTAATCTCTGGCGTTCAAATATAATTTAAAAACTTATAACTTATCTGTTGTTATATACCCTGAAAGATGGTTGAACACATAAACCAGCATCACATTCAGTGCATTGATAGCCATATTGTGGGAGAATATTTTTCCTTGCACACACAACATATTTTCATATCCACTTTTCTTGGAAGACGGTAACGGTAATGAAAAACGTCTTAGGTATGAATTTCCTTTTCCCTGGAATATACTCTTTCAAATTTCTTCCTCGCTATTTCTCCGAAATAAATAAATTCTTTAGAATTACTGTCAATCTCATTTTATTGTATTCCAAATCCGTGAGACTAGTTTTTAGCAGAGCGACACATTACAAAAAGTCGTCCATTGGAAAAACGAGTAAACACGTCCATGGCACTAAACGCACTAGCAGAGGATGACGTATATACACGCTCGCGCTACTTAAGGGGTTAAATAAGGATTAAGTTTAGTCTATGATTATTTTATCATTATCATTTGGGGATCATTTAAAAAATAATAGGGATAAAATGGTCCAAGTAACTCTCCAAATCCCGATATGCTTCATGCAAGGATAAATTTGTGTACATATTAAGATATTAAGGAACTAGGACCACGTATTAATGAGTACGAGTATTAGTATGATTCTTGATTAATTAATATGTTTATGCTCATTCAAAATTACATTAAACGTTAATAATAAAATTCTATGATAAACATTGAAAATAAATGCTTAATAATCAACATTTTATATGTGCTGGAAGATACATATAACATGTTCTCTCACAAAGACAGTAATCAATGAGTGGCAGGTGTAGCCAATCAAGGTCTTTATACGAGAATAAGATCTCTGATTGGATATTTCTTCACCTCTTACTTATAAGATGAGAATGAGCACGCACTAATATCAGCTTATGTAGATGATCAAATGATTACACGATGAATTATGGATTTGTCAAATTTTTGAACATAATATAATATAGTTCATATTTCTAATTTTAAAAGTTTCCTGCGGAAACAATGAAAACTTAATTTCCATGCAATATATCGGAGAAAATATCCATTAACTAATTATATTATTTGAAATATTCCCTAAACAGACTTTGGTTAAAACACTTGAAAGTAAATTTTCAAATTCAAATTTTGATCAAACTTAATGCAACAAAAATTTAAACAAACCCACAGACTAGCTTATGATTTACTAATTTAAAGACAGAAGAATAATTTTATGTTGTGTAATAACAAGCCCACCAAACTTGACTAGTTTTCTAGTTACCATATAAATCTTCATAACATAGCAATTGATTCCTTTTTATTTAATACAAATCGGCCGGAGAAGCATTGAAAGAAATGGACTCACCTAATACGTCGACGTATCCAATCTGGCTCTTCATGGGCGCTGTGTTGATTTGGCACATGTATCCGCCCCTATCACTCTTCTGGACATTGCGGATGTGCAAGACAAAGTTCCGATTGTCGCTATGGCTCAAAGAAATCCGGTAATTCCGGGTGATGATGTGGTGATGGATCGTCAGGATCGCTTTCGTCTCCACTTTAATCCAGGCAGCCTAAGAGAGAGAAGGACACATCCGTCACTGCGATCCCAATTCCGAAATCATTTGTATTCTGTGTAATGGATACGTTTACTTTTTTTATTTTGCCAAACGCAGATATTTTATTCGAAAAAGGTTTTCTGCGCAGATTATTGTATCCAAACTATAATTGATTTCTGTTTTTTTTTTAAAAATTCAAATTTAACTATAACTGCTGTATGTTGCTTTAGATTGATTTGTTTCTATTTTGTTGAACCATAATAGTTTTATTGGGGCAAATTTAATAGATTACCGTTACTAAGTTTACACACTTTTTGTAAGTTACTCTTAATTTAGTGCTGTTTTAAGGGAATAAATATATGTTATTTGAAGCAAACTAGTGTGCAAAGATATTCATTGCTATTTGTTAAAATTAGTCTTTTACAGAAAGCTATATTTCCTACATTTATACCTATATATTGTGTTGGATTGATTCGATTCCATTGTTTTCTCATTCATTAATGCTCTTAAAGAGTATACGCTTATATATATATTTAAAAACTTTTGAACAAAGGCGTTCATAGAAGATTTAATCCCCTAAACCCGGGGTGGGCATTAAGTTGATCGCGATCTACCGATGGACCCCCAAGACATTTAGGGGTGACCGCTTTTGTTAAGACTTAAGACGTGCATACTAAAAGAAACATATTTGTGGAACAACGTTGCCAACTAGACTAGAGATTGGGAGGACCGCAACACGTTGAAAAAGGAAGAAGTAGTCCGTACCCTGAAAAAGTCTGCCCACCCCTGCCCTAAACCAACTGATTTTTGTGTTTCCAGTTTTCGTCTACTAGTTTTTCAGATTGTACACCCTCCCACACACCGTCTACAGAGAAGTCAGAAATATATGAACGCCACTGCTTTCAAATGATTCAGAATAGAAGCTGACGTAATTTACAGTTTTAGCCAGTGAATACAGCCATTATTTTCTGTACAAACCAATATAAAATGTTTTAGCAACAAAAAATATTTTCATATAGAGTGAAATATTTTTGTTTAGTTTTATCATTCAGAAACATATTATAAAGTTTTAAAAATGCATTTGTATATACAACCTCTGCCAATAAACTTTGGTGAATAGTCCTGTAACCTTAAAGTAGAGGAAATATTATCGAAAGTTGCTTTACTGTCCTTCGAAATAGTCACCTCTCATAACTATGGGCCACTGATATCTGCTGTACATGTCCAGGAAACTTTGCAAGAAGCTCTTTTAAGATGGAGTTCAAAAGCTTTGTCACGTTTCGTTGGATGTCAGAAATATCGTCAAATATCTTTCCTTTCAAAGCGATTTTGAGTCATGGGAATAGGAAGAAGTCTGGAGGATTAAGATCTGGTAGATATTCAATCTGCACCCCATCCCCTTTTTTCCAGGAACTGTTTGACGATATTGGCTGTGTGAGGACGAGCATTGTTGTCATGAACAAAACAAAAAGAACAATGGAGCTTGTACATACTGAGAAGTACCCTGCGTAGAAGTTTCAGGGAACGGGTCATAATTTCAATGTACCTTGCTGCATTCATCGTCCAGTTATCATGATCACAGCTAATCAACGATCTTTCGTGATTAATTTACTCACTTTCTGAATATTTTCGTCCCTGACGGAGATCACCAGTTTTCGCTACGAGGATTGTTAGAAACACTTTCTCGGCATACTCGCGGCGAAAAGGGCGAACCTCTCGCCCACACTTCGTGGACAATGATTAATCTTCACAAATATGCACCAGCATCGAATAAGTTTCTGTCGGTGCCTTGCAAAGCTTAAAAAAAACTTTACGTTGATCTTTCGTTACTTCATTTTCCTGTTCACAGTTAAGAGCCAATGCACAGACAAGCACTTTGTAAAATAAGTCTTACAAGTTTACACATAACATAAACGACGCTCAACTGAACAACGGTGATGATAGATGGTCATCACCTGCCGCTACGCATGTTCAACGTTTTGTTTCATCAGTGTTGCTAGATCGGCAATTTTGACTTGACTCACCAAACTTTATCGTCAAGGGTTGTATATATATATTTATATATTGCTGACTTAGGACAGCCTATATATAAAAAAACTTTTTCATATAAAAGTGAGGATGAACATGGTTTGGGGCCAGCGAACCTTCCTCTTTCTGTTAATATATATATATATATCAGGTTTGAAAAGATTAACTCTTTAAAATTAAGGGAGTAATAAATAAAAATAGAGTGAACTCTTTATCATCCCGTAAGGATTTGTGGGTAGGTAAGCCTATTTAAAGGTGGAGCGAGCGCTGACGTGGGCGAACGCGTACTGGAGAGAAGTAGCTGGTGGACTCCTGACCGGATTACCGTCTTTTGTTCGATGGTGTTGCGAGCCTAAGGGACGCCATATTGGATATAAGATTATTATAGCAGAATAAAAGAGAAGTTTGTTATATAAGATGCCTCATCATTTAACCCGCAGGCCTGGGGCCTGTCATATATATATATATATATGCCTATATATATATGTCTGTCATATACTCCTATATCGATAGATATATATATATATATATATATATATATATATATCGATATAGGAGTTTTCTTAATCGAAATTGTAGTTCTTGGTTCATTTCACTTTAAATTTTGCAAACTACTAGGGTAAGTCAAAGGTTATATGTCCTTCGCAGATTAGATATCCGTACTTCACTAGAACATCAGTTATAATCCAAGTGGAAAATCCGATCTCATCAGCGACTGACATAATCAAATATAAATTAGAATATTTTAAAAGAAAAAAGTTAGTTATAGCCTTATTAATTTTATATATAAAATGTAAAGTTGTGTAATTGTTTGTGTGTTAGCATATGTGCCATTGCTTATCCTTGCTCTCACCAATAATTAGTTAAACCTACCAAATATATATTATATAAAAATAATTATCTTTTAAAGTCCTCATCGGATTAAAAACGGAACACTCTCGGAACACCTATTACTACATATAGGCAGATTGGTGACTGATACCTCTTGTCAAAAAAACTGACTTCACAAAAGAGTCACCTATTCTGCACTTTAACCTGCGTCCTGCAACAATATTTGACGAACACATGGTAGCATATAGCATTTGTTAACTCACAATATCTTTTTAATTCCCAATAGGCCTGTACATTGGTATATTATCATGGCAGACCAAATATATTATTCAAGAGCTGGTACTACCTTTTAGTGTGCCACCATATAGGTAGATACCAAATGACACAATGTAATTTTGATGCCCAATTTCCTCTCCAGCAAGAGGCATCTGACGATGTGAATTTTTACAAGAAATTTAAGTTTGCCGAGAACCACCAAGACAAAAAAGCACACTAGAGATCTTTAACATGCTGCATATTAATATAACATGGACGTTGTAACTTCTTTGCAACATGAAGATAAACCGAATTGGGCCAATGTCAAACCCAGAAACTTTGGTCCAGGGATAAACCAACTACGCTACTCAGTCGGCTTAATATACACAATATAGAATAATCATTAATAGAAACAGAAAATAGGCTTCTTAAAAAAATAAACATCACACAAAAAAGTAAAAATGCATTTAACAATAAAGTAGTATAAAAAAGAAATATACCATATAATTACTAATGGGTAAGTCTAAAAAGTAATATATACTACTTGATTCCAAGAACTAACTACATAGGAATTCATACTTTTTTCTTAAATGAATCCGTATAATAAAGTTTATAAAAATAATTAGATTCGCTTCATATTCAAACTATACTTAGAGAGGAATGTCATTTACCAGACATACTTAAAATCTCATTATCTTTTAACATTACAATATTTTTGTAGAAACTTTATCGTAAATGAGTCCATTAGTAGTTGAAAGATATTCATCCTTTTAATTTTCTTAGTATCTCTCATTAATATATTACAGAGCAGTTTTAAACATGACGATTTCTTCATTCTTACATTTTATGGGATAGATGATAGATTTCTATTTAATTTTTAAATCATCAAAGGAAATAAAAATATAAATGTATTACGATTCATTTATCTCTTAAGTACTATATCCGTATAAATGTACATATTTGAATATATTTATCAAACCCAAAAGAAATAAATTATATTGAAATACTGTTAAAATTTCATGTTAAATTAAACATCATAGATTTACTTATAAAATAATATGTTTTCTACGAAATAGCTCCCATGCTAGTATTAAGTACATAAAATATACACTTTCAGAAAATACAAGACGTTTATATTGACACAACTATATTATAATTAATTTGTAATATATTTCACGAAGCAGAACTGTTTGAATTTCATTTCTTGTGGTATTAGCTTAGTGGCCATAGCCATGTACTCGTGGCTGGCGTTGTCATGTCTTGGGTTCGACTTCTGCTGCACACTGATGAGCCGTCATCTAGACGAAATAATGCTCGTTACATTTGTGAAGGTTAAAATTCCATATATTGGGGTAGAGTGGAAATTTTGAGTGAATGGGTGTCTATTAACGTCACACTATAAAGCGTATGTTGGATAGTAGTAAAGCACCTCATAATTTTGACTGACGTCAAAATTCTGAGGTCCATGTCACTTAGTTGACGTCATTCATGAGAGTCAAGTCATCAGTGACGTAAACTGAGCTGGCAACCTCCTCTCCAAAGTACCATACCATGTCAGTGAAGGAAATTTGAGCCACTAAAGCAGAGGAGGGGTGACCTTTTCAGGTGCGGTCAATTTATGGGTTTTTAAGGTGTTGGGTCCATCTAGTGTTTTGGGAGTGGCCATTCTGTATTAAAATTGTGTTTTCTTTTCTTAACACTTATTTTCGGCATTGAAAACTTCATTTAAAATATGACAAATTACGGTTTTAACTACAAAAAAACACAAGTACACACCACACTACAAAAATGTCAAGTTGAATGCTTGAACAAATAGAAATCTTGGGCTTATTCAATGCAGCGAGCAAAGGACATGCGGGAACCAATGGATTTGAAACCGATATACACTCACTTCCAAAAGTTAAGCACGATGTAAAATGCAAAAAAAATCAACAAATACTGCTTTGATTGACACAAAATTTGGCAGTAAAGTAGCATATATATTTATACATAAAACAAAATCAATAATTATTTACAGAAATGAAAACAATATTAAATTTTTCTAAGTTATCAGATAATGTCTTACTGAAGATTTAAACAGAATTATGTATAAAGTGAAAAAAAACAGCACAAAACGAAAACAAAGAACATTAATAGGGTATGTGATCCCCCTCAATTGTATGCAAAGTTTACATCTTCTGACCATGCTTTCAATTAGGTGGTCAACCACCGCAGAATTAAGCAATCGACATTCTTCTTGTAGAGCATTTTCCAGCTCAATAAGAGTGGCTGGAGGTGGGAAATGTGCAGATACAGCACGATCGAGATCATCCCAAAGATTTTCAATGGGATTAAAGTCGGGAGAATATGCTGGCCACGCCATACGCGCAATCCCTTCACTCTCCAGATAGTCATCGGCGATGTTAGCTCTATAGGGAAGTGCGTTATCGTCCATTAAAACAAAAGTAGGGCCAACTGCTGCAGCGTACAATCTCACAATGGGTTCTAGGTCTTCATCTCTATACCGGACAGCCGTCGCAGAACCCCGTTAAAAGATGTGCAGGTCGGTGCGGAATCCTAATGAAATCCCTACACACACTATAATGCTTCCGCCTTGGAATGCGTGATGCTCGGTGATGTTTTGGGGCTGATTGCGTGTTCCTTGTTTACTCCATATCCTTATACGCTTGTCATCTGGCTCCAGAGCAAATCTTGACTCATCAGTATACATGACATTCTACCAGTGAGACACAGTCCAATTGCCATGTTCCCGGCACCACTTTAATCGTGCCCCTCTTGATTGGACGGATAGAGGAACACAAATTCGAGGTACCCGGGCATACAGTCCATTCATATGCAATCTTCGGCGTACAGTAGCTGCAGATATTGCCTTACCAATGGACGCTGTATAACCATAGATGCCACACGTGTGGAGGTCGCTCTGCAATTCCGCTTGGCTACATTAGCAATATATCGATCATCCGTGGGGGGTTGTAACCCTTGGGCGACCACCTACGGGCCTTCGGACAACTGTCTGTGTGGTTTGGAATTGTTTCGATAAACGTGAAATTACAGAATGATGAACGCGAAGAAAAGAGAAACATCTGTGATCGACTGTCCTGCTTCAATGCGCCCCACAGCACGCCAGCGCTCAGAATCTTCCATTCGTTTTCTGGAAGTCATAGAAACACGTATGTCTTGAAAACAAATTGTACGAAAGTTTTAAACACCTTCTATCAGCACTTACAATCAACTTCTATAACCCTTCATAAAGCTGGCTTCTTATAAGACTGCTCATTTTGCATATTTCTTGACATGAAAGCACGATTGGCTGTTACCTAACATATTTGCATACTTCCATCTACCTCTGTAGCGAATTGCATCCTCTTCAATTCTGATTGGCTTTCGGAAATTAGCATTTTCCTCTCCGTGCTTAACTTTTGGAAGTGGGTGTATGTACTTATATTTTTCACTGCCGTGTCTTGCACCATCGTGGAACATGCCACCGACACGAGAACTCAATCTCGGGGAAGTGTGGAATGTTGTCTCAATAGCCAATCCTGTGTTTATCGCTGGAAGAACTAATCATCGACATTTATTTTTACAATACAATCGGTTTGTTAGGGAAACTAGATTTATACGGCTGGAAGTGCAAGCTACAGCGGTAGTGAACGTGTTAAGCGTCATCTTTCGCTTCCAATGAAGGTACATGTGAAGTCTGCACATTTATTAAACCATTTATTTGTAAACATTGTCACATTGATTGCGAAAAATTGATTCTTCTTCCCTGGCGTCGGTGTTACGAAATATGTTCCCTTTAGTATGCACTATTTAGGTCTAATTAACGGTGGTCACACCTAAATGTCTTGTAGCTCCACCGGTCAATCGCGATTTGACTTAATACCTATCCCTGCCATACAGGTTTAATGTGTATCAGCCCCTATATATGGCGTATCTTCATTGACACTAGGGTTCGTACTTATAATACGCCTATCAAGAGCTCTTGACCATGACCACTAGTCTACAGCAGAAATTTCGAGAGTGGAGTAACAACTAAAGTGCTTTGCTGGATTGATGGTCAAAAATAAGTGGTCCGTTGCCAATAATCCTAGTGTTGCTTCAAAATGCGCTGTTGATTGAAACACAAAAATCAAATCTGATTCCTATATAAATTTCTTTTGATAAAAGTTTATATTCAAATTTAAAATGAAATATGTTTACAATTTAAAATTTATTATTTATTTAATCAATACAGTAATTTAATTTTAGATAACATCAGATCTTTTTTTCCCCCATGATTTTTCTCAATAGTGCATTAACTTTGGTATAAGTGTTAACCAATACATATAACTTGTGACGGATCTATACCTGGCTCTACTAATCCCTTCATGACTCTATTAGGAAAATATTTATTTCAACCAACTTTCACCGAGTAAGGAAGCGTGATTATGTAAATGAAGTATATTATATAAATTCTGTTTTCGCGAGTGTGTGGGTTGGCAAGTTGGAGTTGGCAGGTAGGAGTTAACACAAAATCTGCGCGTTGGCTGTTAGTTGAGGATTGAAAAAGAGCGGAATTAGTTAGAGGTCTTGGAGTTGTCCAGGAAAAAGATTACAAAGCGTGGATCCAACGACATTCATCAAGCCGAGAGAGATCACCTACAAGTTTCCAGTGTAGGATCCGATGCATAAATGGTACAGGTATTGTGAGTTTGATTAAGTAGAAGTTATATAGCTTATTAGTGTGTGGCGTAGTTATATTTGAGCGTATTTAAGCTATCTTAGATTCAGTTGAGGGTCTGTAGTAGTATCCCCGTGTTATAGAATCTCACCTCCGCGCTCTACTATTTAATCACCTACTTTAATTAGGTTGTTATTGTGTCTGATTGATATTTGTGAACAATAAATTAATTAGATTCAAATCATGTCTGTGGGTCACTCAGTTTCTCCTACACCTCTCCAGCAGGAACCGGCCTCTATCACAAACTTTTAAAAGTTGTGCTGAAATAAAGCTATTATTTTTAATAATTATTGGAGGAATGTTCAAATTATAATATATACCATTACATTTATACCATTAGATAAGGGTCAACAATAAATAAAGTTTTAAAATTTGATTTTTCTATCCCTATTTTTCTACGTTTTTCTCTCTTACATCAAATTTCGAAATAAAGCATATTTTTTCTCTCTTGACACGACAGTAATTTGTTGAAGTAAAATAAATACATTTTTACATAATGATACTCTTTTTTCATTTGTATGAATCAATAATCTATAGAATTTTTAGATGAATATGAAACATATGTTTTTTGAATGCATAATAACTTTTTAAAAGAAAAATATTGCTGTTCTTCGTGTCATTACTGTTTCCAGTAAATGACATCCTGGTTTATTTAAACATGCATGTTCAAAGTGCTAATGGGCCGTTAGTACAATGTAGTGACAGTTGCAGCGATGTTTACGGTGAATCACGAAATCAAGCTTTTATTTCCCTCCAGAAGTTGTCCGAATGAATAAAAGAGCTGTTGCTCGTTAAGGCTCGTTTTGCGAAATGTCAAAGAATTGGAGGCAGATTTTTCAGGTAGAAAAATATTGTATATTATATTTTATTGTATTATTTTACTACCCTGTTTACCTTTTCATGGATAAAGGAAACATTTTCCTCCAATTTAAAATTGCTGATTGTTGTTATTAAATAATACCTTATCTGTAATTTTTTAGGCATAAAATCAAAAATAGAACATATGCTAATGCGATGGGGTCAATTCATGACGGCCAAGTGATGAAGACAAACACGCGTTCTCCATTGAATTCAAAACATACATCAATCTAATTGTAATTGTTGTTTTACTTGTAAAAGTTCTAATTTTATAAAAAAATAATTTCTTCAAAAGATTTTAGAATTAAAAAAAATCTTATTTTATGCACTTACTTATAAATAAAATTCATTTTGTCTACCAATCTGCATTGCATTGTTGCCAAACTTGTATTTTTTAAAGGAAAGTTTCTGAAAAGATTAAAAGTCGGCAACATCGATGTGCACGAACTGATTAGCTGAATAAAAAAAACAATTGCTTTTATCATGTGACTGTGAAGTCACGTGATATTTTGAACTGATTGGTTAAGAAAACGTGGTTATCATTATCATGCGAGTATGACGTCACATGAATTGAGCCTATTATGTAAACGGGAACTAAAGAAATAAAAAGCTTTCGAATCAATTGGAGCAAAGGCTTAGCATTCTCTGGTTGTATTTTTGTTCATATTATTTATTGCTGTTTATTGTGTCGTGTGATTATAAATTACTATTACATTTTACTCACACTGCAATTACTGTATCCCACATGATTTATGTTATTATGTAAGTATAATTATGTGCAATAATAAAATATATTTATATAAATGAAAACAAATGCTTGATAAAAATTCTAATTTTAATTGAAACACGATTAAAAAAACTACACATGTATGTTTCTGATGATTGTTCTTTATTTTAGGTCTAACTATGATTCATTAAGAGTTAAAAAAATTCAACATGTGTTTTCTTAATTCTATCAGTATTTTCCCTTGGGATATGGTGCAATGAAAAAAATCGAAGCTATCTAGTTATTGTTTTGCGTTAAACTTCATTTTTACGAGTTATAACAGACTATTTCTCAAGGTTTGCCTTTTGAAACTAACCTGGTGGTTTTCCTTAATGTTATTATACATCATAACTGCCGTCTTCTTACGTAAGAAACATAATGAAATGTGTGTGTGTGAGAAACTAATCCTTTAACAATCGGATATTTTTAATAGAACTGGAAAAATGTTTCTAATTTTATTCAAAGAAAATTATATAACATTAGATAAAATCTAAAATAAACTAGCCGGAAATAAACCACATTTAAAAAAAACATGAAAAGAAGTTTGAAAAAATGAAAATTTTTCCGGGTAAAGAAATGGATTTTTTGTGTGTTACTCTTATCACCGAATATCAAGGACAAAATTGGATGGAGAAATTCCACTCCTTTTTGACGGGAAGCGGTTAAAGAAGATGAAGTGAATAAAATTAGTAGTGTTTAAGAACATAAAATGAATTGGAATAAAGAATGGGAGATGGTAATTAATAGTGATAAATTTGTGATAAATAGATAACAATTCGTGAGCTTACAACAACCAAAGTAGTATCTAGAATTATGCTAGAGGAAGGATTCTAAAAGTCAGTTGTATTTAAAATTTAAAGTATCTACTCTAGAGAATTGTCTACGATGTAGTGAGTTTGCAGCAGGGGCTGCTTGGGACAGATGATTAATTTTTAATTATTATAGTTTATTTGCGTTTGAAAATATTTCAACATAAATTAATTTATTAGATAAATAAAATTTAGTGTATATATATATTTCGTGTTTCGGATTTGTTAAAGCTCCGACACCTACAACCACCTTGGATTTTGAAGCATATATGATAAAAGTTATCAAAACAATTTTCTAGATTACCGTTTCAAAGTTAAAATTACAACAAAAAATCATCTGAATCGGAAACATATGGAGAGAATTTCTTTATGCATGTTTTAACAGTCAAGCGCTTTGGCCATCCTTTGTCGATCTGCCCGATATGGAAAAATATTTTTTTTTTACCATATAACCCAAAACATTTTTATTATTTCGTTGCTTATACTGAGATTCGTAGGGATTTTAAATTACGTTTAAAGTGGAAATTTATGCATTTCTTAGTTTTTCTAAATTTTAAGAACCATTACAACTGAACAAACTATTAAGCATTGAGTATGTTGAGAGGGTACATGGATTACAGCATCATTAATTCATGCAAAAATTGCGGCATTCTTATATTGTGAGTGATATTCCTTCTGATTTCTTCTGTATTCTTCATACTTTTATTTTTCTACAGCAGTTGGGTCAAACTCGCATCCCATGGCGAACATTTTTGCTTCCCGATCAATATATCGGCACGAAATAATTATAATAAAATAAAGAAAAATTTCTGCCGAAATTTGAAAGATAGTAGAAGCGAAGAAATGTCAAGTGTCAGGACGTCAACATTAAATTTATTTTGTTTTTTAATATATGTTTATTATAATAGTATAATATATATTTATTATATATATATATATATTCGAAATCAACTTTCGTTTCAATGAATATTGATTTTTTTGCGCCCACCGAAAAGTTAAACCTTATTTGTATGGCCCAAGTTAGTCTTTGATTTTGACACCTCTGTTCTACATTCTTCGTTCCTATATATTCTTCTTATCCTCATTCTTATATTCTTCTATATTATGCTAAAAATATGTTCCGAATTAAAATCACGAACTGTTAAGGTTATAAATGACACTGTTTCAATAGTGGTGATGTGCAAGTGTATCCCCGGCAGTGCGGAGTGTTGTATGTATGACAGGAGAGTGAGAAAAAGGTTAAGTAGAGTTTGTAAAGTGTTATGATGTGGGACAGTTTAGTGAAGTAAAATGTGTGAGAGAAGTTATAAATAATGTTTGTTATTTATTATTAGCGAGTGTTAGCTACTTCAATTTTTACAGTTAGTTCACTCTCTCTCTCCTTACACATACACACATATATATCTAGTTCAAATTTCCAATCGATAACACAACACTTTTTTGTTTATCCACTGAAGGTCAGATAATTTTTTAAGACTTATAGTCGATGTGACACTTGATGTCCATACAGTTTTTTTTTTCAAATATTATTTCATTAATTAAATTAAAAATTTAATAAATAGTAACACACAAAAATAATAATCCAACAGCATGTACAGAAAGGAATATGGTTCGTTGTATCCCTATAGTGCAATGTATAGTGCTATGGACTTCTAATCCAAATGTCGTGGGTTTGAATCCCACTTAGGATGGCCTAGTTTTTGAGATTGTGATTTATTTTTACTATACTATTTTTTTAGATTAATTAAATTTAACTAATGAATAAAAAATAGTAACAAACAAAACAAAAATCGCCCAACACCATATATAGAAAGAAAAGTATAAAAATTGCAGGGAATTGCTTTCTATTTTATTACTTAATATTGTGATGCAGTCATTTGTATATGCATGTTTATATTAAATGTAGCTATTTAATAAAAAGTAACTAAAATAAAAAATTTCTTTATTGACCTTTTTTATTCCTAAGTAGGAATTGACTTAATTTTTTATATGACTTGTTTTAGATATATATATAGTAACATCAGTACACACACACACTAATTTTGACATTAAATGCAGATGATATTAATTTCAAAACGGAACTCCTATAGTCCTCATGCAGAGCGTTGGTGAGTGAGATACAAACAAAATATCACTCCTAGAACTTCAGTCAAAATTAAGAATTAATTGACCAGTGCAATACAAAAACACAAATGGCATACAATTAAATCAAACCTAACAAAATAATAGAAAAATATGGACTTAATGGAAATTTTCAAATTTTATACCTGGTAAAAATAAAAAGGAAAAATAAAAATAATATTAAAACGTGGTTTTTATTTTTTGGGGGGATTGCTTCAATGCTGTCTGCAAAATTCTATTTCAATGAAAACGAAATAAACTTAGAAGCCTCAGACAGAGGAACAGGAATTCTAAAGAGAACTTTAATGCAAGCAGTGAATCACGGTAGAGAGATGCAGCCTTAGAATTATTTCGTCTAATGCGTATATTTCCAGGAAGGAAAGAAAAAAAAGCGACTTTCAGAAACATTGGAATGTAGCAACGAGAAAATCGATGGAAGGAAAAACAATTCGATATTTATCGGAATCGGGTATTCTATTGTGCGTCTTTGCTGAACTTGATAGCTTTGTCTATATTTTTCTTTGTATTTTATGTCTTGCCATTTCGATATAAATCTTCCCTCTTTTTATTTCTACATATCCTGAGAAAGGAATAACTTTCGAAATGTGAATAGATTGGTTTGGTGTTGTTTTAGAATGGTCTTCTCTTTTACCAGAGGAGCCTCCTTTTCAATATTTTGGATCTGTTCTGATAGCAAGTATAAAGGTTTCGAGCAGCTTAAAATATGTAAAAGAGAATAAGAGGGTTTACGTGTTTTGCAGCTGTAAAAACACATGCTAGTTTTTATGTTCTTGTGTAGAGAGAGTAGGGTGGCAGAAAAAGAAGACTTATCAGAAACTGAGAATGCAAAATAAATATATTAAGATACTCTGACCATTTTAAATAAGTAATGTTTTATTATTTATTTTTAGTAGGATATGTTGTTTTTTTTAAACTAAGATCTTTTTCAGATAAAAATATTACATAAAATGTAGTTGCAATGGTAAATCTCTAGCAATTTATAATTCTTTGCAACCCAATAAAAGATATTTCCATTTTTTTAAAGAAATTATATATTTTTTAATAACATAATAATCCAAAAAATTCTATATTGGCACGAAACTTTTATTTGTATAAAACAACATCTTATTTTTCTTTATTAAAATATTTAAAATGGAAATGATCAATTCCATTTAGAATATTAAATATTGCGATAAAGTGGAAAATAATATGAAAGAATGACAAGTATTTAGCCGCGAGACCTATGTCATTTTGTTTATGAGACACAGTGCTAATTAAAATGATTATTTTGCCCTTAAAAAACTGCCACCAGCGTATATATCCGTCTCGTGCCATAAACCCTTTCGTTAAGTGTCCTGGTCGTATATATGCGTCATTCTGGAGTACGATTATTTACTTTGTGCTGTTTTTAGTAAAATTATTCTGAAGGTTGTGGAATGCAACTAAAGGAACTTGTCAGTATTTGCAAATGATTGCTTAGCGAGTGAATCGCGTAACTTTTACTCTAGTTTATGAGTTAACACAACAATTTGAAGATATGTGAGGAAACTGGGAACACGTCGTAATTTTGAGCTATGGTCAAGTGATGAAGAAAAAACTTAAGTGTAAGTTGTTAAACTTAATGGATCAACCTGGGTTCTTAGTCGTAACAAGATTCGAATCCACGACGCGATAGAAATAATGCCGACCAGGAGTATGAGACCATGACCAGTCTAAAAAAGTGTTGAAAGAAACCATTCTGAAAAAGCTTATGCTACGTTAAAAAAAAGTATTATTTTTTTTAAAGCAATGTTCTTAAAATTTTTAGTCCTTGTTCATATTGTGAAATCTGCATGAGAAAAATGAAGAGAAACAAATAATACCTGTGAGTGTGTTACAAAAAATAATCCAAACATGTTTAAAAAAATGTTAATTTTTAATGAATTAAATACAATTAACGAATCTATTGTCTGAATCAACATGTGACTGATCTATACGTGTCATTTCACTAATCCTTTTGGGAAATCTTTGGGGCTATGGAAAATAACAACCTTCTCTTAAGAAGAAAACGTGATACGCAAATTAAGTTTATTATATATAGTTCAGGTTCGCTTGCTAGAAAAGTTAGTTAGTAAAAGCATGACAACATGACACGTAAGTAGACGAGTTATATGGAAGAGAGTTAGTAAGTCGGTGTGAGAGAAGAAATATTAGAAGTTGAAATTATAAAGATTTTGAAGGATTACGCATTAAAAGTTAAGAAGCCTATCTACAGTTCAGATATTAGCGAAATTTATAGCACGTTTTGATGTTTAATCATTAAACGGTTTAAGCGGCAATTAGTTACATATCTACCGTTTAAAGCAATATTAAGGTACAAGATGGATTAATGCAAAGTTTATAAATTATTAAAAACATTCTCCATAAACGCGACTCTCGTCCCCTTACCTCTGTTGACTAATCGGAAACATGCTTTTTTTGTGATTCATTGAATTGTTTTTGAGTTAATTAAATCGCTGAATGAATAATTGGAAATTATCTTGTCGAATCATCCTTCACTTCCTCCCATCCCTTTAGCCGGGTCACAGGGTAGACGGGAAAGGGGGGGGGGTTGTTACAAACAGAAAATTTATTTAAGTGAAAAATAGCTAGTTAGTAAATATTTACGTTTAGAATATATTTTTAGAAACTTGTCTATTTATTCGCTTACAAAGGTCTCGGAAAGGAATACGTTTCAGCCATTTTTCATCCCAAGAGAGGTTAGTTGGATTACGTTGAAACAAACAGAATCACAGTTTAAAAATTTACATTGCTTATTTTGATCAAATGAATATTAATGGGTGAATGAATTCCAATAATTTAATTAAGTGCCATGTAAAAATATCATTTTCATTTACAGTTTGGCATCATTCATTCAAATACTTGATAAACATTTTACTGAAAATTTTAATTTCTTGAAAAATAAACATACTCTTGACAAATAGAAATTAAGTAGTACTGAACATAAAAATTCTGCAAATAATTGTAGTCAAAAGGGAAGCATTTATAGAGTCTTTCAATATTTTAGCGTAACAAACAGTAACAACAGAATGTTTTGGACTTCAGAATGTTTACGAATAGTAATTTACATCCTAGAATTTAGATCTTTCGAATTCTATTTCATCTCGGAATATATTCCGAAATTTGGTAAAAAAAAAAGGTAAAAAATAAAGGTAAGATAAAAAAATTGATGAAGAAAATTAAAATATTATTAAAAGAGAAAGGAAAAGTATTCCCCATTACCTATCTAGAGGATAATTTTAAGCGCAATTTTAAACTACTTGTAAAAGTATGAAAATTTAGTTTCTTTGTTTTTTTACAAGCCTTCTTTTACCTGCTTTTCCAATTATTTTAATCACTAAGAGTGTACAAATGAATGATAACAAACAGGTGGCTAACAAACTTACAAGTTATATATTACCTTCACTAATCATATTATTTTGCCATAAAATTGTCACTGCAGTGTTTCTCAAACTTTTAATATTTGCGACCCAATATTCAATCATAATTGTCATCGCCCACCCTCCATACAATAACACAATGTATTGAATTCAATAATACTATACATTAAAGCTAAGTCTACAATACGAGTTTAAGTGCCGCCGGCGAATAAAGTCTCACTCTCCCAGTGTATTTGATGCACCGGACGTATATATACGTCTTTCCAAAGTACGAACTTTTCTGTGCACTGCTATCCATAAAATCATTTCGAAGGCTTTGAAGTGCAATAAAATGATTTCGATAGTGTTTGGAAGGATTTACTTATTTCAGAGGATTTGTGCTTAGTTATTCCTTTCCAATCCCTCCCCCTACGATACATCACATACGCTTGCTTACATGTTAAACGGTGGCATTGGGGAGCGAATCGCGTAATTTTTAATCGATATTTAAGGGACTAATTACAAACCGTACAAATTATCAAGATGTGTTAATTTTTGTTTTTAATTTTTTACATGACAAGCCTTTATGAGGTCACTGATAATTATTAAACTTGTTCTTAACATAGTATTGAGTTAAATTAATTCTAAAATGTATATTGCGCAGTACTGATATATTTATAAGCGTATTACATCAGTGTAAATGCGTATTTTATCTTTTTTTATGTCAGAATGTATTTTATATTTGTTTACTTTCAGTAAATTAATAATTTTTTTTTTCAAAATTTTTTATTTTTATTTTAAGTTAGTGTATCTGCAATCTTTTGCCATTGGAAAGCTACGTCTACATTTGAGTGTTTTTTTAGTAAATGTGTTACATTTATTTTTAAAAAGTAAAAAATATATATATTATAATTTTCAAAGAGAAGATAGAGAGAGAGAGGGAAGAAGAGAGATATAGAGAAAGAGAGATAGTATATGATCTTAACAGATACTTTTACTCAAAAAGTAGAAGTTGCTTTCAAGTTTATCTTATATGGTCCTCTTGTGGGTTTATAAACATAATATTTTTATACAGATATCACATTATCCACTTCACATCTAATACCCCTCGAGTAACTTTGTGTGACATTATTAAACACTCACTCTCATCTAATCTTACACTAAATATTAAATCTAATTAGTCTCAAATGAATTACATTTGTCTGACTTATAAAAATATTGTATGACTTATTTTCTTTAAATTTTAATTTTGAAAAATACTTTAAAAATATTATCAGAAAAAAAACTTTGAATTTTGTTTCTTATACACGTTATTGCATTTAAACGATTTCTATCACTTAAACTGTAGGAGGAGAGTAGAATTTTCATGATTGGAAGTACACTTACAAATTCAAAATGGATCATAGATAGAAAGTCTTAAATCTCATATCCATGTGTTTAATACTAAAGAGTTTTGATCCTTCAAAAATACATCGGCAGTTACCTGCAATAAAGTGAATTGAATGATCATTGGTCCGCGATAGAAGAGATTTACAAATCATTGTATATCTTATGTTATTGTATTTTCTACGATACAATTTTTTTTAAAAAATATTATGTAATCAAATGTAACGAAATATCTCCTAATTGAAGGTACAAAAAATTCCTAATTCTGATAAATATTCTGTGTGTTGATTAATAAATTTATTTTGAAATTTTATTTAAAAGGGAATGATATGAGATTCGATTCAACGATTGTTGTCAATGCATTTTTTTCTTACGAAATTAAAAAAACTTATTTCAGCATCCATAATTAGTTTTAAATTAATGTTTCAAAACATGCGTTTATTAAAATTTTAAGCATATGAAAATATTTTTGCTGCTATGTTGAACAATTAATTGAACTTAAAGTAATAAATATTTTGCATTAATGAGCATCTTAGAAATTTATAAATGAATAATCATTGAGGTATGGAATCAAAATTCGAAACTCTTTTTTCATAAGCATTTTCGGTTCTAGGAAAACTTTTACGTTTGAGATAGATTTTTTCGAAAAGAATTTACTTTGAACGATGTCTTCCGGGATGTAACTATAGCTACACGTATTTAGAAAACCTAAGTAACATGCATTATGATTAACTATTAGTAAAATAACTAGCTTTAAAAACCCGACAATACATTTTATACACTCACATTTCTTTACCACAGTTTCAATTTTTTAACAATAACCGGAATTACGCATCTTAAAAGCAACTATAAGCCTTAAACTGTAGATATGTCTAAGTATTATATTAAAATTGCATTGCAAAATCACAAATAATCGTTAAAATATGCCATGGAGCTATTATATAAAATAACTCCAATAAACTAGAAATAAGAAATTACTCATCGCTAAGTAGATTGGGGATCGTGGATTTTATGCAGATCAGTTGCAAAGAGCAAGGCTATTCAGGAGGAGCTATTCAGGAGTGATGGAAATTTTCTTGTCGAGAAACAATCTTTAAATACGGATAAATACGCAAATTCGCTTTATAAATACAGAGGGACTTCGCACCTCCTACACTTTCAGAGCTATCATTGTCTAAAATACAAGTATGTAACAAATTATTCCATAAGCACGCTCGTCCTACAAAACAGCCGAAGTATCGTAACATCCGACGTATAACGCGCACTTTTAGCACAAAAAAGTGAGCTCGAAATTTAAGGGTGCGCATCATACACTGGGTATGAAAATGAGAGTTTTAAAAACAAAACAAAAGAAGAGTTGAGTATAGAAAAAATTAGACTTCTGAATATATCGAAATACTGTTTGCATAAAAAAAATGACATTCCTTACGAAATTAAAGGTTTGTAGTTCTAGAATTATACCATTTTCTTCTAAAACTTGGAATGACATCTCAAATAAATTACTTCAAAATACAAGCATTGCACAAGTACATTTCAGTTTATTCGTATAAAGAAGGGAGGGGTGTGTTATACGGCGAATATAACTAAAATTTAAAAATTTTAGCTTGAAAGTATAGGTGCGCATTATACGCCGGATTTTACGGTAATAACTAATCACTAGGTGACTCTTCACGATCAAATTATTACTACTCTTCTTCGGTCAAATGAGTACTGCTCTTCAACGGTCAAATCATTACTACTCTTCAACGGTCAAATTAGTACTACATTTCAACGGACAAATCAAGACTAACTCAGTCTCGGTGAGAGACTCCATATTTATACGCCTTAAGGATCTTTTGAGAAGGATTCGCTTATATCATAGATTGTGGCATTAGTAGATTTCTTCAATAATTTGAAGAATAATTCATATGGTCACGAACTCACCAAGAATGATCATTAACACAGTCACCAATACTTTCATCAAAATCACCAACATGATCGCCAAAGTAGCCAACAATGAAACCAACCTGGCTCTCTTGCCAAGATGTTGCCACGTTTTTATCGAATCACTATTATAATGTAAGAAGCGGCATTGCTTGTGAATAGTATAATTTTAGCATAAAAGAAATACAACATAGAGTTATATAAACGTATTTGCAGATCTAGGTATAAATTATTTACAGTATTTAAAAACTATTCACACAAAATTCGTAACAATATGTTTTTAAAAAAAGTAAAAGAGAAATCCGCCAGAGTGAAATAATGGTACTCGTTTATTTGCAAAGCATACAATGAACAAAACTCAAAATGTCATTTTTTAAGAAAAAAATGAAGCAGTTCTCAATGCTACCAAAAATGTTTACATGTTCAGTGCATCTGACGTCTTCCGGAATGAGTGAATGTACGTTAATGTCACACTAGAAGACAATTCGAGGCTATTGACAATGGACCTCGTAACTATAGACTCGGTCAAGAGATGAGGACAACATCTGAGCTGCTAAAATCCTCTGCAAATTGCTACATCACACCTACGTGGGAGCTTTGAGTTCAACAGATTTTTCAAACATTAACTTCTCAACATGCCAGGACATTCGTTGAACTGCGATTCAAACTCATGGCGTACCAGCTTCGGCTATCGTTTGGAAATCGATTTTGGATTCATTTAACTAAAAATGATTATTAATGGATAAGAAGGGGAAATTTTAACTTTCTGAGATAAGATTGTATCATCTCTTCATGAACCTCGAAGGAAAACAATTATTTATTCTTACAACAAACCACTCGAAACCTTCCAGAATAAAGAATCCACAACATCAACTTTCTCACAGATGAGTTCCAGACCTTTCAATTTCGTTCGAAATAACCCAGGAATCCCTCTTCCAAATAGCAGAAAATCGATCTCGGTAAAGCCTCTTCAGTCATGCCTCCGATGAATTGTAACCATTTTATCCAGTGTTTTTAAAATCAGCTTACCTCTCTCATTTCTCATCGACCCATCAGCAGTCCACCCACCTGAGCGGGTACGAGAAGGGTTGTACTTACGCATCACTGAGCCCCTGAATGGGCTGAGCGTTCATTAAGCAAAGTATTTTCCTGGGGGGCAATATATCCCAAGTTCTTTTAATAATACATTACGCCTGATTGAAAATCCTGGGGATCAACTTCTCAGGTCCACTCGATTTCCAAGAGAAAACAGAGATACAGAAGGACCATATTAAATCTGTCCTAGTAATAATATCAGTGAAAGAAATATTGCATCAATAATACTAGCAGCTGCTTGACAGATACCAAGATGGGTTCAGCAGAGCGTGCATAATGTGGAATATCTAGTAGCGCTGATTTCCGTTTCTCTGAGTAATTGGTAAGCAGAATTGTATTAAACTACGCCATGGAGAACTTGGAGTCTGTGGTATTGTTAAAAATAGAATAAGAATTAAGTTTGATTCGAGAATGGGGGGGGCCTATTCTTTCGGAGTTATTGTTAAATTGTTCTGTTATTTTTCCGTTTTAATTCATAACTTATGAAAAGAGAAAATACGTATGGAAATAATATGAAAAAACTTAAAAGAATTATTCTGATATGGATTTAAATTGTTCTCATTTTATGCTATTATTTTCTTATATTTTTATTTTTTCGGGCTGGTTAGAGTAATATCTGAGCAAAGACAAAAATGATTATAAAAATTAGCAAGGAATTATGAAGAAAAAATAGGCGCAAAATACCAATTTTATTCATAATAGAGCTATCCTTCAATAAATAATATATATTTAATTAATTATAAACGTATTAAATACTGGAAACCACTTATAGATTCACGTACGGAAAAGTAAGGTGTGTTCTACGCGAAAAGGAACTGTTTACAAAGTGTTTCAATGATGTGATTCAGAATTTCAGGAAAGGGATGAATCAAAGTTTCCCCATATTATGAGGCTTGTCTTGAAATTATCGTTTCGTTTTACTGCACCAACACAGCTGTAATATCGCAGTTCACAACGCTTGAAACACGTGACTATGGATGATATTCATTCTAGTGGCACCATTGCAGCAATATTGTATTATTTTTAAAAGTGTTAGTGACATTTCAAAATGCTTAAGATGATTGCAGTTCCCTCCGACTGTGAAGGGCGTTCTGTGTAATCCGTTTTTTGAATATAATTTTTAGCCAGTTGAAACTTATCGTTATGGGTAAAATCAAACGAGTGATGGAATGGGGAGAAAGTGGATTCAACAATTTAGTACTGGGAACACCCATGATCATGACAAAACACAAACAGACGGGAGAGTGGCTTTTGTTGTCCGTGATGGTTTGTTTGAAAAAGTAAATGTAAACTTCTTGAAAATAAACGTTTCAAAATAAGAATGTTTTATAAGAATTTCCACAAACCATCGTTTAACAGTGGTTCTCTGAGTTAGTGGCATCTTTCTTTTAAGAGAGTGTAGATAATTTGATTTCCCGATATGACAAATGTCTGAACAATGGCGATAACTATGTAAGGATTTAGTTTTCGACATGCTCTTTCATGTAAAGTGGCCGCTGTAGCCGAAAGGTCAAGGTATCGGATCGTGGCTGGCATGTCACGAGTTTGAGCCTAGTACCACTAAAGACACGCCTATTAGGGGAGCGATTCACGCCAAATCTGTCGAGAGATCAAACGTATGGTGTAGTTGTTAGGAGAGGGGGGTACCAGCTCAGGTGTCGTCCTCATCACTTGATTATTGTTCAAAATTACGAGGTCCGTCACCAAAAGCCCTTGTGTAGCTGAACAGTGCAACGTTAATATTACAATTACAATTTCACTTTCATGAAAAAATAAACTTTGTTTCTCGAAAAAAAATGTGGAGTCTTCTCAAAAAGGTACTTAGTTTTCGGACATGTATCGTACTTTCTGAGATTCAGTGTGTCCCCAGGAATTGAACTCACAAATCTCCATGAGTTATTGGTCATGATAACTTGCTAATCGTGACAAGTCTTTGCCAAGTCAGTAACCACATGCTGGAAATATATATTTACTCTTCCTAAAATTATCTGGAAGCTGCAGATGAGTGGTCACGCTTACAAGCCAGTGGCGGGCGTCAGTGAGTTGTAACTCCATTCCTGGGGCCACTGAAAGCCCTTCACTTAGAGAAGATGATGCACGCTGGATCTTTTAATCTTAAAGACATCACAGTGCAATTGAGGGGATGTTTGATGTGTGGGATCTCAGCTCCGGTATCGTCGTGGTCAGTTTACTGTGGTTTATAATAAAGATATAGGTCACCAATAACCTTCGTGTAGCTTTAAGTTCAAAATGAAATGAAGGAAATTATCCTGTCTTGTTGTTACTACGTTGTAGGCTAAAATAAACTCAGTGACATAATAGCCCATGAAGGCAAAACCTACTATACCCATCTCAGTATGCGTAGCCATTGGGCGCTGCGTGAGGTGCATGAACAGATGTCCCAATCAGGTGGTCAGCTTGAATCGAAACCCCAAATGTTTAGTTCCAAGCAAGATTGGTCCTCATTGATAGACCCACTGAAAAGATGAAAGGTTGAATCGACCTTGACCACCCGAGAATAAGACCCGAAACCTCTGGTGGGAAAGCGCGATAAACAACCTCTCGGCCACTGGGTCTTACTACGTTGTAAACTAACGTTAATTCTTTGCTATCCCCTTAGGGATCATGACCCACAAATCACATATCACTGCTATACTCGGCATTCTATGACTTATTGTGACCGTGATTGCTAAATGACCCTGGTCACGAATTCGTTGCAGCATTGTATGTGTCGAGACATGGGTTCCAGTCTTAGTGGCATTTTGTACCTGCCTTGTTTTTGGGATGATGCACGCTAAATTTGTCGAAGTCTTTCCGTTGGCATAGTGTGAAAATTTGGAGAACGGGGTTCCAGATCCTCATCATTCGATTTGGTTCAAAATATAAAAGAACCTCGCCATTACCACCCATGCTGCTTCTGAGTGTAAAGTTAATAATCAACCAATAAATCTGGAACTTATGTGTAGCAGATGTTTATAAATGGTAACTGGAAAAGAAACATGTTTCTCTTTCACTGAAAGTTTATTTTGGAAAATAAGATATAATATATATATATGTATATATTATATATATATATATATATTACAAAAATATACAAAAATAGTTATAAACCTAAAGATAACTATCGTCATAATAGGAAAGATTTAGCCACAGAAATACTAAAAGCAAACTCCCAGCCTTAGGAACTAGGAATGCAGGTTTAAACAAAGTTTTCTGGCCAGCCAACCTTCACCTGAATTTGCCAGTATTCATTTTGATCACCCCTTGTATATATATATATATATATATACAAGGGGTGATTCAAATGAAAAGGTACGAAACGACATAAAAATGAAACAGTTAAATATTTGCATATTCCGCCAAGGGAGAATGTAGCGAGACATCTCGGGATGCCATTGGAGACTCTGACTGGGATCGGATCATGCGCGGGTGCCCGCATGCGCAGGAGAGAGCAAGGCTCTTATAAAAAGCGGCGTCCAAATGATGCGAGCACAGAATTACTCGAGCACAGAAAAAGCATTAACTCCGATGTGTACTGTGAGACACTCCGACGCCTACGCAGGTCCATCAAGAAAAAAGACCGGGGCCTGCTCACGGAGGGTGTGGTTCTGCTCCATGATAACGCGCGTCCACACGTCTCCAGAGTCACACAAATGGAACTGGACAAGTTCCAAGGGAGACGTTGGACCATCCGTCCTACAGTCCGGACATGTCACCCTGCGATTTCCATGTGTTGGTCCACTGAAGAAACACCTGAAAGGAAAGCGCTTCAACTCGGACGACGTACTCAAGGACACTGTGAAGGACTGGGTCTCGTCACAGCCACAGGAAT